>CM075187.1:30096827-30239327 GCA_037577475.1 Chaunax sp. Z400 | reverse complement strand
TGTGTGTGTGTGTGTGTGTGTGTGTGTGTGTGTGTGTGTGTGTGTCCGTGTGTGTGCGTGTGTGTCCGTGTGTGTGTGTGTGCGTGTGTTGGACTGAGAGAGAACAATGGTGAGAAAGGCTGCTAAAAATGCGAGACGTACGTGTGTGTGTGTGTGTGTGTGTGTGTGTGTGTGTGTGTGTGTGTGTGTGTGTGTGTGTGTGTGTGTGTGTGTGTGTGTGTGACTGACAGACAGTGAGAAAGTGTGTTTTGTGTGTGTGCTGTGTGTGTGTGAGGCTAGAGTGCTCAGGAGGAGGAGGGAGGGTGATCCAGGGTTCAGCGTGTGATTGGCTCGGCTCAGCTGGAGGAGCTTTTAGTCCATTTCCCAGCAGCCTCTAGGACAGATGCTCTGCCCTGAGCCATAATCTGTGTCTCGCTTCAAATGACAAATGGCACAGTGTAGAATATTGCATTATATATTAAGTACCAGCAGTCAGTAAGTTATAGGATGCTGCTCCTGCCTGCAGCACTTGTCGCTCACTAAGCAGACTCTGTTTTAAACCAGTCACTTAGATCCAGACCAGAACCTGCTAATAAATCCTGAGGCTAACTGGATAATAAATCCTCAATAGAATAACTCATTATCTCTGGACGTGTTAAAAAATCAACATGTTTCAACATATTTACATAAAACGCCTTTAATACTTGTTTTTTGACTTTAAAAAACAAATGTTTGTTTTTTAAAGTCAAATTATTGTCAAACAAGGAGATGAAAACAATCAGCAGTAGACAGTCGACTAGACAGAGACAACATTAACAACATTAACAACACAAACACCACAACTGTGTTGTAAGAGTAGAATATTGTATATTTTTGTATAACACACATTTCATTTATGTATTGTTTGAGACACATTTCTGTAATCACAGAAAAAAAGAGGCAAACTCAAACACTAACTAAAGACTATTATTCTGTTATTAAGATGATTATTTTATATTTTTGGAGTAAAAAAATGAAATGCTTTCATAATTGATGTAACTTCAGTGTTGCTGTAAAATGATTGTTTATCCATTGTAAATATTTGTTTGATATTAAAAGGTTTTTATCTGTGTCTGTTGTTGATCCGTGTGTGAAGAAGAAGGCGTAAGTCAACACTTTGTTGTTTTTAATGACTCTAGCCCATTAAAATAAAGGCCTTTTAACTTTTCAGACGACCTCGAGTGCCTGGATCTGGATCTTTTAGGCCTTTTTTGGTCATAATTCTTCCACCTCCCTTTGTTTAGTTGAGCAGCGGTGGTTTGAGGGACACCAGTGGCTCCAGTTTTCTCTCTATTTCACACAAACTGCTTGTCATTTGTGACGTGTCTTTACTCGTCCTCGTGTTTATAATTACAGACTGTAATTGTAACCCTATATGATCGCATTAAAGTCTATTGGGTCTATGCTCATGTAACTGGCTGAAAAATAAGGAGGCATCTGATTGGCTACAGATATTTCCTTTTGAAAATAATTCCTTTGTGAATGGAGCCACGTCTCCGTCTCAGAACAGCCACACAAATGCAGTGAGGTTCACAACTGACAGTTTGTATATAAATCTAACAACCATCCATATACCACACATATTAACATATGTAAAAACATACCTTTATAGATTTTTAAATGCAAATATTTGTGGATTTTTACTACATATTTATTTAAAACAAGAAATATTTGTGTGCGCATCACTAACCTTCCTTTTATATAGGTGGATTTTTTTTATTCATATACAATGTTATAATGATTTAATATGTTATATAAATCACTTCATACATTTCTGGATCCCTCTATGGGCTTTGATCTGATTCCACACACTGTTTATGATGACAACATCTTTTGGCACATCACCATCCCTAACAAAGATGTCTCAGGCCAAATGTTTCAGGTCTGCAGGAACCACAATATGATTTGGCAGCAGTTGGTTTCTGACCCGTCTACTGAAGAACTGATACTAGTCTGCCTCTCTGAACTGCAGCTGATGATCTATGAATCCCTCTTTATATTTTTGTATATAGTTTTCAGTTTGTTGTTCAGGACTCAGCACTGAGGATGCATAGAGGGGCATTGGAGTCATGGGGATCTACATGATCCAAAGAGATGGGGATGAGAGGCCAGAGGATGTGGGAGTGGTCACTGTATAGATCCTGTTGGGTCCTACTCATCCTGATTCTGTGATGTTTGTTCTTTAAATCAAAAAAGAAATGTGGACACAGTCGTGTCATGGATTGTTGGTGTTGAGCATTTTCAATAAAAACACCAACCCGGTTTGGTCCCATGTGTTTTAATGGGGGATCAAATGAAAAGAATTTTACCTTATTTCATTATGCATTAATTATTTTAGATTGAGTTGGATAAATGTAATTCAATTTTGTGATGTCTTTTTTGGGGGGGGCTATATTTGATCAAAATATTGTATTGCATGGATGCTTTTAGTTTGAGTTGTGGCTTCATGTATTTATTGGATGGAAAACCTGCTCAACATGTAATAGAGTTCATCCAATGAGTTATTTTTTGAGTGAGGGGGACAGAAGAATGGGAGAATGTTCTCTCACCACGCTCCAGAGGCAACACCAGGACATTCCCAAATCATATGGTGAAAATGCTTCCATGCTGTAAAGCTCACAGGACTCCTGTATGTCCTGTGAATCTAAATGGAATTGTTGGAGGATTTCTGGACAACTTCTTTTTCATCCTGAGACGATCCCAGTCAAAGTCAGGGATAAGGTCATTTACTGGCATGCATAGATTTGACTAGTCCAGCAGCATCATGTTAGATGATCTATGACTCAGCTGGTGCTGTCAAGGCTGGAAATGCAGCTCCAGATAAAACAGAAATGTTAATAATTCTCAATAATATATCCTTATAGACCAATGTCAGGACAGCGATCAGTCACATGGGGGATGGACAGGGGAGGAATGACACCTTTAAAAGGGGGATGCATTGTGGTTATTTTGACATCCCCTCTCACTCCCCCAGATCACCTACTGGTCAGGGTTAGAGGCCCAAAACATTCTTGATAAGAATGAACTGTTATCAGGCCTGTAAGCATATATTTAAATACTGAGACCATGTGTTGGTTCATTTTGCTGTTTGAAAGCCTTTTTCAACTACATTTCCCCATTTTATTCTATTTACGCCTAAGAGGAGAGTTCAAGATAGAGGTAGTCCAGAAAACATCCATCCATCCATTATTACTGAGAACTAACCCCGATGAATGTTACACAACAATGTATCTCACAATAACAGCAATGACAACATTTACTAAAGCTGAGATTTAAAGTCCACTGATTTTAAGCATCAGCAAACGGAGCAGGCAGAGAAGAAAGGCCAACTCAGCTGAGGTACAGTCTATCATTAGCAGCTCCCACCACGACTATAGAGGTCTGCATGTTTTAATGAAATGATGAAAGAGCCTAAGATTATTTAGTCAAACGACTCTGAGTCATGAGTCAGCGCTCATCCATCTGTAACATGTGGTTCAGGGTCGACTGGAGGTGTGTTCTTCATCAGCTACATTTATAATATTTAGCCGTTATGTAGATGAACACATCTGTTTGGCTGTAATCAACATAAAGTACATTCCTCTTCAGTCTGCCTCAAACACAATGTCAATAAGTGTTGTGTAATATCTCTTAATACCCATGGCACTGGGAAATGTTGAAATTGGGAACAGTTCCCTTTGAGAGGAAACTGGAACGGTCCCCTCTTTGTCTGGTAGACAGGGATCAGGGTTCGAGAGGAAACTGGTAAATCAATTTTTGAATGTGTAAAGGCATCTTTGAAGTTTTGTTTCAGAAACATATATTAAAGATGTGCAGACTGTGGTATCCATCCAATCAGCTGATAGTATGTATGTGCTATAAATATATCTCCTCTGACAGCAGAGCTATTGTAAAAGCAGGCAGCCAGTGACAGACTGCTGCCGCTGTCTGACCTGTTTGAACAGACAAACAGCAGCTTACTCACATGTTAATGATATGCTTATTTTATTATAATGCTTTTCAATATATATCGCCATTAAAAACTAAACTCTTGTGTTACATTTGAGATCCAACATGCTGCTTGGAGAGCTTCCCACCTGTTGGTGGGTGTTTGTTAGAACTGTCTGCCTCTTTTTCAGCCTCTATGCTAAGGTAAGCTAATCCAGCTCTGCATCTACCACAGACACATCTATGTCATCTGACTCTTGGATAGAGAGAAAAATAAATTGTAGACACTCTAATGCTACACCTTCAATGAACGTCAAACACAGTGGAGTATAATCTCTGGTGCAGAGGTCAGCAGTTATGTTCAACCATTTTCCATCAGCATTCAATGGAGGGATCAGTGCACTTTAATACAAGTTTCATCCTTAGTGTAACTCAATAGAGAGGAGCCATCATGACGTCTCTGTAACCTGGCTGCTAACATGTACCTTTCACTGACGTGCAGTTTAAATGGAGACCAGGCTTATTAGCTTTAGTCGAAAAGGTTAGTGGTTTGTTTATGAGGTGCACTCAAATGCATCTTGAGGTCACCTGTTGGTACCCTTGTGCTTTGCCATACTAAACAATGTAGATTAAAGAGTATACAAAGTGTACCTGAATGCACCATGAATGTTCTGTCCTTATGGGTTTACTTACTTTTACTTATGGCTTTTTAATAACATACCTGTTGATCTTTGGGCTGGAGAGAAGGCATCAGATGTTCTCAACTCAAAAGGCTCCAGTTGGTGTTAAAGTTCAAGTCCAGCTGCAAGTCTTTCTTTTATTTTGTTGAGTCTAAACACCTCACAACAGCGAGTTTAGTCTGACTCCAGTCTCAATCATGTGACTTGAGGTCTTACCTCTGGATGGTGTGAGGGAATATGAGGGGATCATATAGTGTGCATTTATTTCACAGTGTGTGTTGACTGCTGAACTGGTTTCACACCAGTGCATTTGATCAGAGCTCTGACACATCGTCCTCACTGTGACCCCTCCACCGTAGGATGGCCTGCAACACAGCTCCCTTCCAAACAATTAGGCACAGTTGTTGTCACCTTAGCCTGAAAGGGCAGTGCAGGGCTGGGGCAGATAGACATGCAGAGGCTTTCTCACTGAAGGTCCCAGTAGGTGGATAAAGTGGGCAGAGATGACCTACATGAAGGGTTCCTCTGGTCACATGCATTACAGAGTGCTCAGTAGATATGTGTGGAACCTCCAGGGACCGACAGGAAGCTCAGCCTCTGTTCCGTCAGAAAACAGAAATCTACCAGGAAAAACATTGACTGGGTCAAACAGGCATAGTTCCACATTTTCCTTTTTTCATATTCTCCATTCAGCTGTTGTGTGTATAACGGGTAGGTACACAATCACAGGTAATTATAGAGACGAGTGAGTGCCCTGGTGACCAGCCACACCCAGTTCACCAGAGCTTCATTTCCAGCCTGCAGACTGGTACAGAGTCTGAACACTTCTAATGTCACTGACCAGTGGAGGAGGTCTGGTCTGTCCTGACAGTCAGTCAGCTAGCTGACCCCTGACAATGACCCAAATAGTCAGTAATTCATTGTTCATTCTATGGAATCAGGTTATTCTCTAAAACCATCCCTTCCAATGTGTGGACCACCATCAGACCGTCACCCAGACATGGTCAGCCTACAGGACGACACTCCAGAGGGGTCACAGGATGACAACGCTGGTCGATTAGACACAAGAGGCTTTATTTTCATTGGCCAACTATTGTATTGTAGTATTTTTGATTAATTCCTGAAGTCATGAAGTATTCTCTTTTTGTTTTTTTTAGAGAGGCACTTGTTCAACTTGAACAGTGGGTTTTGTATTGGCTGCCTCCTGAGTAAGGATTTCATGTTTCAGGAGTTTTTCACACTGATAAAGCTTTGTAAAAATTACATTTACTTTGTAGAAAGTGAAAATATTAAACAGTAATAGTCTAATTGGGCCTACACTGAAAAATAATTTGGAGTGACATTTGATTTTAAAAAAGCTAGGCAAAAATGTCCACACATCAAGTCTTTGTTATTTTTACCCAGGAAATTCATAAGGAAAGTTTACTTAAGAATAGAATAGTTTTTATCAGAAACAGTCAAGCAAATTTTATTTGCAATTGTTTTCATTAGGCACAAGATGTTTTCATCCTTTCAAAATAAATCTCAGTCAGACTACCTTTTCTATCTAATTACAAACCCCTAGAAAACAAGTGAATTTCATTAGCTTTTTTCCACTTTATTTGGATTAATATTTAAGTAATATTTACATATATCATCTGTCTACCACCACTCATCCCATCACTATTAAATGGTAATTCCCATTCATCCATTCACCCATTCATCCATTCATCCATTCACACATTCATCCATTCACACATTCATCCATTCACACATTCATCCATTCACACATTCATCCATTCACACATTCACACATTCATACAGAGGTGACAGAGGATGGAAGGAACCACCTGATCATCAGGAGGATAACCAATCACACACCACTGAAATAGATACTGGGAGTAATCTCAGGTAAAAACAAAGGAAAAAGATAATTTCTATGAAAAAACAAGATTAGTTGAATATTACTGTACATAACAAAACAAACAAATATCCAGGAAAATATTAAATCAAACGTGACATTTTTAAGTAAAATAAGAATTTAAACAAATAACAGAGGTCATAATGAAGTAATGAAGCTGTAGCATAAGTTCAGTCAGGAGGACTTTACACACCTTTACTTTATTCCTCCTGCTGTTCTGTTATCCACACCTCTTCACATGCTCAATCTTTTCCTGCATCACAGTCTGGGCTGTCACTTGTTATCAGCTGTTCTCATCAGCTGGTCACATCCATCCAATAGCACAGCAGCACACCTTCATAGTCAGCCTATCATGATGCTGCTGTCTTTTTAATGATGACTCTGTTCCTCTAGTTCTCTCATGCTGCCGTTTTGTGTACACATTCTCTGCATTATGCTCTGACCATTACTGAGCGTCACAAGACCAAACGCTAACGTTTTTTTTCAGTGTAGAATAGCTATGTTCAACTCCTCAGCCTTCTCCCCCACCTGCTCTCCAGCTCTCTCTCTGTTCATCCGCCTTTCCAGGTCACTCTGCTGCCTCCACACTCCAGTCGGCCCCACGCAGCCTCCAGTGAATTCAATCCCAGCTATCAACACGTCTCCAGTCCAAGAAAGCGCTCCAGACTTGCACTATATCGTCATCATCATCCTCATCTTCACCATGCATTAGGGTGCTCTCCACATCTGAGCTGCACATTTCTCCATCTTCCAGATGGAGCTTCTCCGGCCAATGAATCCACAGCTGCTGCAGGTTACAGGGTCGTATCTACAGTCAGATCTTTTCACCATTGACGTCTGCATCATACGGTGGAGTTACGCAGCACTCACATCAGGCCTTATCTGAGCTGCATCACTCTCAGTTTCACCGTCCAGCGCCTTCTATGATGGTTACCTTAAGTTCTCTAATAGGGGTCAAGATTTCATTAATGCATCTCTCCGTAAATTCCATAATACAGGAGCAGGGCTTGTCACTGTCCTTCTCTCCAGGCCATGTTTCAGGGGATAAGCTCTTTCCTCTGGGAGGAATCCATCCTGCTCCTCCATCAACTGTTACGTGCTATTGCTGGCTAAGCATCACAACAGGTACTGCTGTGTGCTTTTAATAAGTTAATTTAATTTCTGTCCAATCATTCATGCTCCATTGTTATTCAAATTGCTTAATATCATTTTACATGTTCTGCCCTTCACTCGTTCATCTCCACAGATTATGCTGTCTTCATTTAAATGTCTCATTCCCGTCTGGTAAGTAAGCAGTTTTGGGGGGAATACTAGGCTGTGTTGTCCCCCCAGGGGACTCCAGGTTTCTGCCTGTTAAAGTCAGTTTTTCCTCTCCACTGTCTTGAATTGACTTGAAATTGCTGATTCCACCTGTAAACCCCTCATCCTTTCACATAGCAGCCCCGGCTGGATTGCGTTGAAGGCACTTGAGAAGTCAAAGAACATAATCCTCACAGATGCACCAGATGTGTTGAGGTGTGCTGAGGCCCTCTGCAGTATGTAGATGAGACCATCACCTGTGCCAGTGTTAGGCTAGTGTTCAAATAGTAGACGATCCATGTACATTCACACCCTGGGCCTTTTTCGGAATATACTCAATATTACAATAGGGGTAAGACAATAGCAGTACAAGTACCAGTACACATACAGTACATACTGTTATACTTGAACAAAGTGACAATGATGAGATTAGTGGCACCAAAGTCAGCAGAGTATGGTACAACTGTGAGAGTAATATGATTACAGCTGTAACAGTGTGCATCAATATATATTAGCAGAAATATATAATATATCTCATGACTATAGATGTTAGCGGATAGTTGGAGTACATTTGCGCCTTTACTGCTGCTTAGGTGAAAAAAGACCATGATAATGAGCACCAAACCTATAAATACTTAACAATAACCCAACAACAGCTGGAATAAGTGGACAAATGTTGACCATGCATATACTTTATACATTTGTATTACACTGCTGTGGTTTAAAAGTAAAAGTAGTGCCAAATGAAATGCATGTATACAATACGTGGAAGTTGCAGTGCAGTTTGGATCTGATCAGATGATCCACCGTTGTAAGTCAGTGTTTTTCTTCTAACCTCCTGTGTTGTGTAACCATGTAGTCATTATCACTTATCTATGTCACATGCTGAGACTGGACTGCAGACCATGAACAAATAGATGGACAACATATTTGTTTCTTGTAGGTAGTTATCGCAGTATGAAATCCAGAATAAATAAATACTTCAAGTGTATCTCATGAAGAGCACACACTATAAGCAGTCAACATAACGCTGTTTGAGCTGAATTCATCTCAGTTCTTTGTTCTGTCTGTGGTCGTCAGATAAAGGAGATGGTGAGAAGTTGACTGAACTGACAGGAAGTGAAGCTTCCATCTCCGCCCATTCTGATTCTGTTTGCTGTCACACCGAGCCCCACTGCAATTATCACACTGAATGGTGCCTGGAGAACATAATTACTTTGTTTTTCAATTATTGCATGAGGCTCTGGTAATTTGCTTCATTCTATTAAAATATGCCGATTAGACATTATAATTACAGTTTTCACTGTATCACTTTTCACTGTCACTGAAAGAATGTAATACTGCTATTAGAGAAGAGCACAGGGACAGTTTAATGTTTCCCATTCAGATTCACTGCTGCTTTGCTTTAACTACTTTAATTTCACTTGGAACCAAACAGTAAAATATGAACGTTTTAAACATGTTTTTAACATTTTCGATTCATATCCAATCAGAAATAAACAAGACTGTGTGAAAAAATGCTGCACTCACTACAAACTAATACTGTATTGCAAGATTAGATTTTATAATTTGGTTATGTGTAGCATAACCTTGCATTATATGGAAGCAGCAAGTAAGTAAACCAGCATAAAATATGGACTAGACTGCTCAGAAGATTCTAGATACCAGATGAGGAGGAAGAATTACGCTATGACAATAGTTAATGAAGACACAAGAGACTTAAGTTGCTTATGGAAAAGGGCACCATGTATTGAAACTTAAGGAAAAATATAAATAAACATCACTTATGGCCACACAAAGCTTCACAAGATGTTCAACAGAAATAACCCTGAGGCTCTGAGTGGAGGTTCAGGATTTCTACTTAAATGTTAAGTTATGTTGTTAAGGAGGGTCCTGTAAAGGTACTGAGACAGATTAAGCTTTAATATGAAGTGCTTTGTACTCTGTAGGCATTTGATTTAAATAATCATCAACAACTCAATTCTAAACACAACCAAAACCAACCACAAAAACACCTGAACACCTACCAATACATAAAAAATGTCCTTCAGTTCATGTCCCAGCAAAGGGGAGGCAGTCCTTTGGTCATTAAGTTCAAGTCAAAGTCAACGGGGGAATGGGATTTGGTGAGGCAGTTGTGTGTGAATCAGGGCAGGGGTGAGGGTGGTGAGTGTGTTATCAGACAGCATACACAGTACACGTAAATGTTAACACTGAAAATATGTCAAAGGTGTTACTTCAGAAGAATCCCCATTTCTGAGTGTAACTTTCACACACTTTGTTCAGCAAGATAACCAAATGGGAATGTAAATAATTCACACAGCATTCAAACACTCTTTCAAGGTATGGCCTTTACTCCGACAGTTGCTCATTTGATACACATAAAGACAACATACAGAAAGACCATTAGCAAAAACAGCTGATTAATTACCAATCTGCAGCAGTGTGCTAACAATAGTTTTAAATGTGACTCACCGGTTCAGGCATTCAGAGGTTTCATTCAACAGGTTTTCACATAACATCAGCTTGGTGGACATCTACAAGTCAGTAACAGAAGAACAACACATTACACTTGATGTTTTCACAGCTTTTAGGCTGAACTCAGCCGTTACAGCCAACTTTTCCTCTACTAACCTGCAGCAGCTCGTCTCCCTGCAGCGACACCATTCATGAGCCTGATGCACATCACCTGTTTGGAACACAGCCGCTGCTCTGACTGGCTGCTGGCACAGCGCGGGATTTCCAAACAGGAACGCCAGCCTCTGATGTCTTACACTGTGTACATGTTATTCTGGGTTACATATGCTACCAGCCAAAAAAGGTGCAAGTATTCAAATTACTATAATTCAGCTGTTGCATAGCACCATCACTGCATGTGTCTTTGTTTATATTCACATTTCTAAGCATATCTTGTAGTTGTGCCCCCTTCAAATATATTTTTATTTGTATGTCAAATGAAACACATATCTATAGTTATTTACTGAGCAACAGGAGAAACACATAATTTTAAAAAACCCTGTAATTTCTATTCACTAGCCCTAATCTACTGAAACAAACCATCATGTGATTCACTGAATAGACTTTTTTTAAGTACCCAAAACCAAAACATATTAAATCATGAATAACCATCATTTAGTTATAACATAGAATTAACAGTCATTGGTGCATTTCAGAGTAAACCATGATGTTGGTGAGATTTTTTTGTGCATGATTGAAAACATCTGGTCAAGGTAATAAAATCCTGGGTCTAATTAATGTCCTACTGAAACAACTGATGATGCCACGACTTCCACAAAACCTACATGACCAGGCAGTTGGGATACTGATGATGCTGATGGTCTGAACTCTGCAGACACATGTAGCACAGATGTTACAGATGTTATGGCTCATTGCACAGTGGAGGCAGATCACATTTAGTGACAAGTCCAGATTTAACTTGCACACAGCTGATGGTCGTAGGCGTTTGTATCGTCACCATAGGGAACGCTATCCTGCAGCATACATCCAGGAAGTGGACAATTTGGGTGATGATGTCATGATATGGGGAGCCATTGCTAATGGATGATGGTCAGAACTTGTCCACATCCACAGTACACTGACAGCTATCTGTTACCAAGATACGGCCCTAGGTCCACATGTCATTCCCAGGATACAGCAATCAGGCATCACCTTCATGCATGACAATGCCAGACCACATGTGGCTCATGTCTGTCAGGACTAGCCTACCTGGACCAGAACAATGTCGCTGTCTTTCCTTAGCCAGCATATTCACCAGATCTTAACCCAATAGATCATCTATGGGACGTTCAGGATCACCAGGTGAGAGAGAGAGATCCTGATCCAGCAACACATGAACAACTTGTCACAGCTCTGCAGGAAGAATGGCATGTCTTCCTACAAGTCCAGAATAACATCTTATCCATTCAGGAGGTGTAAAGTAGTGATAAATGCTGGAGGTAGACACACATTCCTGACTGTTGTTGTTGTTCTCTGTCTCACCATCCACACTTTCTGACTTGTAAACACTAAGGCAAAAACCACTAATTTGTACAAAAATTGTTTTTCTTTACCATTAAAGGGTGAATAAAGATGTGAACCATAATTTGCCTTTGATATTTAATATGAACAGGATGGCATGACATCACAAAACATATGTGTTTCTACTGTTGCTCAGTATATATTAGGTGATTTTTTGCTTGTATTGATTTTTTCCTGAGGTTAAGTCATTGCTTGTGTTCATCCATGTGTCACCACACACTCACATTATTCACTGCATGTCTGCCATGCAGTCTTCTTATCTTTCACAGTGAACCAATCATTGGTCTTGTAGAAACTTTAGTCATGAATAGATTTTGAACAGGCATGATGTAGTCAGCTCAGTAGAGTGGATTTATTCTCCCTGTAAAGAGCTATGAGGCTGGAGTGCCTAATCTGTACAGAGGCGGTTGCAGTTGTCTAAAGTGGAATTCACCACCATGAAGCTAAACACGGACACTTTGAAGAAACTTTGAGGTAAAGAATGTAAACTAAATGAACTCAAGTTCAGTCAGTCAGTCAGACAGACAGACAAACACACAGTCAGTCAGTCAGACAGACAGTCAGACAGACAGACAAACACACACACAGTCAGTCAGTCAGTCAGACAGACAGACAAACACACACACACAGTCAGTCAGTCAGTCAGTCAGACAGACAGACAGACAAACACACACACAGTCAGTCAGTCAGTCAGACAGACAGACAAACACACACACAGTCAGTCAGTCAGACAGACAGTCAGACAGACAGACAAACATACACACACACAGTCAGTCAGTCAGTCAGTCAGTCAGACAGACAGTCAGACACACAGTCACACACACAGACAGTCAGACAGTCAGTCAGTCAGAGATCCATCCTTCATAGTACTGAACCAGGTTCAGGTGACAGATGTTTCCTCTCAGGCTGAGTTCCAGACTGAAGCTGATGGAAACTCCTGTGACGGTTTTGACATCTTCAGCTCCTTCTTTTCATCCAGAAGAGAGTAAACAGATCTGGAGGAGGGGCAGATACTGGATCTTTTCATTCATTTGAAGCTGTTTAGTGTTAGTGTTAAGCTATGTGATTTTTTAAATGTTCAGGGGTGAGTATCGAGACTCAGCAGGAGGAGAACGGGTAAGTAAGGCTTCAGAAGTAACAGTATTCAGTACTCAGACATTGCTGCCAGGGAACATGTTGATGATCTGTATCAACATGTTTGTGACATGGTCCATAAGTTAGTGGGAAAATGTAAGGTGGGCAGTTTCCCATGGTGCAGATTGGTGTGTGTAAAGCTCAGGCTGTGTCACCTCTAGTGATCTGATGCCAGCTAATCGTCTCCTTTACGCCGGCTCACACTGGCACTGAAGCATCACGTTGCAGATGTTCAGCAGCAGCTGTGATCCAGAGAAACGTCCAGCTGCAGTCTAACCATAAACCAGTAGTCCTGGTGGCTCACCAGTCCAGGCTGGATCATGCAGTAGGTGTGTCTGGAAGCTGCTGTCAGTCTGCAGGTAGATCTACTGGAGATGATGGCCAAAGCAAAGACAGATTCCAGACTAGAGTGTATCAGCTTTTAAAATCAGGTGATGTCGCTTCAGTCCAGAGATACGGATGAATTTCCTCCTGAGACTATCGAAGAACCCAGAACGGAGGAGGTAGAGCTGACTCACCAGTGATGACTGGAAGGACGAGAACCACAGCTGAATGTGAACCTGCCCCCTCCTCACAGCAATGCTTTGTTATAGTAGTGTTCTGAGCAGTGTGCTGCTGTACACCATGTGAGGATCATGTGTGAAGAGGCCCAAAAACAGTTATTTAATGATCATTAATTATGTGTGAGGTGCCCACCAAGGCCAAATCATTACCTCTGAGTTCAGCAATAGGACCCAAACACAGACAACACAGAGACAAGAGTTCAGTACAGGATATTTAATAGAAAAAATAATCACTGTCAAAAATGACAGGCAATGTCAAAAATCCACAGCAAAGGCAAAAACACAGGAGGTAAGAAATTAAAACGCAAGAAGTAAAAACTGAGGTAAATCCAGTCAACAGGTAAAAATACATGAAGTAACAAAGAACACAGTAATAGAAGGTCAGGAATACCCTAGAGATCACAGACTAAACACACAGGGGTAAGGAGGGGAGATAGGGAACAGGTGAGGACAATAAACAATCTCAACAGAGGGAAAACAGGAAAAGTGTGGGGGTGTCCCTTGGGGCCCCCTCTGCCCTGTGTCCCTGGTGGAGCGCCTGGGCGCTCTGGCGGTGCTGGTCGGGTAACTTCCTGTGCCCTGGGCCCGTATGTTGTACCTGGGCCCCTGTGGTGCTGTGGGCTTTGAGTCCCAGATGTTCTCACAGCTGGGGGGATTGACCGGACTATCTGGTTTCTGTTGGACTCTGGAGGGGGTCCTGTGCACTGGTGTGGGCTTTGCTGCATGATCCCGGCCCAACACACCAGCATCTACTATGACCCGATCTTCAGTGTTGATTGGGGCCACCAGTGGCTGCTGAGCCAGTGTTGAGGTCAACATCACTCTGTGTTCGGTCCTTGGGACTCTTTAGGCTCTGGGCTGGCTGCGGGGAGCATGGAACACAAACCACGACACAGCTCATTGGTGTTACTGCCTGTCCTCTCGTCCCTTGTTTAGTCTCTCTGTTTCACACTAGCAAACATTGTGTCTTTGTAACGGTAATCTGACACATAGCTAAGAGTAAAAGCTCAGGTTGTCTCACACGTCATCAGACCACGTCCCTTTTTCTTGGATTCTTCGGAGCTAACAGCGTTGTTCAGCGCTCTACTCAGTGCTATGCTAGTTTTTACTCTCAAACCACCAAACTGGTCAACGTGAGTCTTTTCCAAATGGAATAGAATATATGTGAATATATTACACATGAATGTCTACGTGATGTAAGGACATCTGACTGAAGGCGTGTTTGGTTTGACATGATGTTCTTATGTCTTTGATGCATTTGTCCACTGGTTCAGAGGAGACGTGTTCTTAAATTAAACCAACAGCTCTGAACCTCTATAGAGATATCACCACTATTGTGATGTTTACAGGCTGCTACCGTTACACACTGAGGGTTATTTACTCCTGCTGGAGACAGAAACTGAATTCTGATTCACACAAACTCACGTTAATAGGAATATGTGTTCCCTGAATTCACCATGAATCATGATGAACACGAAGAGACAAGGGACATTTTTCCTGGCTTTATCAGTCTGGTGACATATAATCAAAGTATTTGCATGGACTTGTTTCCATTAATCACACTGGCAGGAGAACTCAACTGATTGATGTTCTGAGGCTGCTTTTTTACCCAGCTTTCTTTATTTGCTTCTCTCCTCAAACATGGATTCCAGTGAAATCATCCCCTTGGGCCAGGTGTCAGTGTCAGCTGAGAAAGAGACACCAATAGTTGACAGCACAAGTCCAAATAGGACCATACTCATCCTCTCAGCTGCTCATTCACACCGCAGCACTTCCTGGGAGGTGCCTGCTCTGTTATTGTAAGTGATGCATTAGGGGAAATTCAGGATTAATGAACATATAAATATTTGTATCATTTTTGTAGTGAGGTGGCAGTTGGAATAAACATTATCCCTGTGGTAAAACCTTTTAGTGGGGGGACTCATGATGAGATCTCAGTGCTGGGAATGAGAATGCAGACTTTAATGGATGGCAGCAGAGCGCTCCATTTCACTCTTTACACACCACCTACATATTGAACTGAATGATGGGAAACTCAGGCCTGCTCACATTTATGGGCTGATAAGTTACCTTGGGTTTTGTTTGACGTTACCCTGCTCACATCATCCCCAGAATGTGACCTCAACTGTGGCTGCACTGGTTCCAGATTATTACACAGATACACTGTTCTGCTCTGATAGATGGTTCCATTCTGGTTCTGATTCCCACTGTCTGAACCAAACTGACACCATCAATCGTCCATCCATCATCTATCTATCATCTATCCATTCATCCATCATCTATCCATCATCCATCATCTATCCATCATCCATCCATCATCTATCCATCATCCATCCATCATCGATCCATCATCCATCATCTATCCATCATCCATCCATCATCATCCATTCATCCATCATCTATCCATCATCCATCATCTATCCATCATCCATTTATCATCATCCATTCATCCATCATCTATCCATTCATCCATCATCTATCCATCATCCATCGTCCATCCATCATCTATCCATTCATCCATCATCTATCCATCATCCATCATCTATCCATCATCCATCCATCATCATCCATTCATCCATCATCTATCCATCATCCATCATCTATCCATCATCCATCTATCATCATGCATTCATCCATCATCTATCCATCCATCATCCATTCATCCATTCATCCATCATCTATCCATCCATCATCCATCCATCATCCATTCATCCATCATCCATCATCCATCATCCATCCATCATCATCCATTCATCCATCATCTATCCATCCATCATCCATTCATCTATCATCCATCCATCATCTATCCATCATCCATCAATCATCATCCATTCATCCATCATCTATCCATCCATCATCCATCCATCATCCATTCATCCATCATCCATCCATCATCATCCATCCATCATCCATCCATCCATTCATCATCTATCCATCATCTATCCATCATCTATCCATCATCCATCATCATCATCCATTCATCCATCACCTATCCATCCATCATCCATCCATCATCCATTCATCCATCATCCATCCATCGTCTATCCATTCATCATCCATCCATCGTCCATCAATCCATCATCATCCATCATCCATCCGTCATCTATCCATCCATCATCCATTCATCCATCATCCATCCATCATCATCCATCATCCATCATCAATCCATCATCATCCATCATTCCATCCATCATCCATCCATCATCCATTCATCCATCATCCATCATCAATCCATCATCATCCATCATCATCCATTCATCCATTCATCCATCCATCATCTATTCATCATCCATCCATCATCATCCATTCATCCATCATCTATCCATCCATCATCTATCCATCATCCATTCATCCATCATCCATCCATCATCTATCCATCATCCATCCATCGTCTATCCATTCATCATCCATCCATCGTCCATCCATCCATCATCAATCCATCACCATCCATCATCCATCCGTCATCTATCCATCCATCATTCATTCATCCATCATCCATCCATCATCATCATCCATCATCCATCATCAATCCATCATCATCCATCATTCCATCATCTATCCATCCATCATCCATTCATCCATCATCCATCATCAATCCATCATCATCCATCATCCATCCATCATCTATCCATCATCCATCATCCATCCATCATCCATCCATCATCTATCCATCATCCATCCATCATCCATTCATCCATCATCTATCCATCCATCATCCATCCATCATCCATTCATCCATCATTCATCCATCATCTATCCATCCATCATCCATCCATCATCCATTCATCCATCATCCATCATCCATCATCCATCATCCATCATCCATTCATCCATCATCCATCCATCATCATCCATCCATCATCCATCCATCATCTATCCATCATCTATCCATCATCCATCCATCATCTATCCATCCATCATCCATCATCAATCCAGCATCATCCATCATCAATCCATCATCATCCATCATCCATCCATCATCTATCCATCCATCATCCATCATCCATCCATCATCATCCATCCATCATCATCCATCATCCATTCATCCATCATCCATCCATCATCATCCATCCATCATCCATCATCAATCCATCATCATCCATCATTCCATCCATCATCCATCCATCATCCATTCATCCATCATCCATCATCAATCCATCATCATCCATCATCATCCATTCATCCATCCATCATCTATCCATCATCCATCCATCATCATCCATTCATCCATCATCTATCCATCCATCATCTATCCATCATCCATTCATCCATCATCCATCCATCATCTATCCATCATCCATCCATCATCAATCCATCATCATCCATCATCAATCCATCATCATCCATCATCCATCCATCATCTATCTATCCATCATCCATCATCAATCCATCATCATCCATCCATCATCATCCATCATCCATTCATCCATCATCCATCCATCATCATCCATCCATCATCCATCCATCCATCCATCATCTATCCATCCATCATCATCCATCATCCATCCATCATCTATCTATCCATCATTCATACATCATTCATACATCATCCATCCATCATCTATCCATCCATCATCAATCCATCATCATCCATCATCATCCATTCATCCATCATCCATCCATCATCTATCCATCCATCATCTATCTATCCATCATCCATCCATCATCCATCATCTATCGATCCATCATCCATCCATCATCATCCATCATCATCCATCATCTATCTATCATCCATTCATCCATGATCCATCCATCATAATCCATCCATCATCTATCCATCCATCATCCATTATTCATCCATCATTCATCATCTATCATCCAACCTATCCCAGCTGACATTGGGGGAAAGATGGGTACATCCTGGACGGGTCACCAGTTCATCACAGGGCCGACACAGAGAGACAATCATTCTCAATAACACTGATACTGATGAGTAATTAGAGGTCACTAAGTAACCAGCCTGCATGTGTTTGGGAGGAAGCTGCAGAACCTGGAGGGAACCGGCTCAGAGACAGGGAGAACATGTGAAGTCAACCGAGAAAGACCCCCACTGGCCTGCAGGTTGGAACCCAGGAAGTTGGTGCTGTGAAGACGGTGCTACACACATAGACACAAACACACACACACACACGCACACAGGTGATGGACTGTAGAACTAATGCTGTGATCATCTACCTCTGTGAGGTCACACACACACACACACACACACACACACACACACACACACACACACACACACACACACACACACACACACAAACACACACACACACACACACACACAGACACACACACACACACACACACAAACACACACACACACACACACACACACACACATACACACACACACACACACACACAGGTGATGAGCTGTAGAACCAATGCTGTGATCATCCACCTCTGTGAGGTCCTTACTGCAGACCTACATGTCCTCAATCAACTTGGTTGATTTATGCTCTTCACAGTTTAATACAATTTCATCCTCATTTATTGTTGTTGTTTTTAGAACTTGTGGGGCATCAGTTCATCAAATGGGGACAGACTGATATGTTGTAGCTGATTGTCTCTACTGTGTGACAGAATATGTCACCTTGTTGCCAACCAGGTTAAGGTGTCATTGTTTGATGCACAGACAAACTACTTAGTGAGTTATACAGGTACCGTGTCAAACTGTGTTCATACTCCTATGCAGGACATTCAGCAGCGTTAATAATAATAATAATAATGACCCTGATAAAGACAGTCTTCCTGCACTCTGAAGAAGAAAACCCACATGTTCTCAAAGATTGGATGACAGGTTGTTCATACATGCAAAATAGATAATAGAAAATAATAGATAATAATAGATAATCTGGGATTTCAATTTTAACTTTATTTTAAACTTTTAGCTAAAGGTCTGGCATTTTTCCCCCCATAGGACAAGGGAATATACATAATGTTACTAAAATACTAAAAATGTCGGTATGGTACATAATTCTGGATTTAACTTGTCTGGTTTCAAAGGTAACATAAAGTCCAACCAGTTCAGTAAAAGGTCTTGAGCAACATGTCGGTGTTCTCTCCTGGATTTAAACAATGATCAGCCTCATATGTGAGTGTGTGAAGCTACATTAGCATCTTCAAACCTGACCAACGCGAAAGAGAATCTGACTCTACAGAGGTGGGCCCAGCAGTGCTGTCCTTGTTTGTTGTTCAGGCTCTGCTCCTTATATGTGATGAAATGTGCCTGCAGTCATGGCCTGAGGCTACGGTCGCCCCAGAGACAAAGGAAGACGGGCTGCCACCATCATGTTTAACCACCCCTGACACATCATCACGCTTATTGTGCTTCTCAATCTGAACACACACACACACACACACACACACACACACACACACACACAGACACACACACACACACACACACACACACACACACACACACACACACACACAGACACACAGACACACACACACACACACACACACACACACACACACACACACACACACAGCGGTAGCAGCAGTCCAGTCCAGGACAGCAGTGCTGGAGCACCATCTGTCAGCCTGGTGTCAAGTGGCTCTTGTCTCCAGTGATTATGAGAGCTCCTGCTGCCTCAGGTGGTCCACGGACCAGCTCACACATCAAGAGGCGCCAGGCCAGGCCATATGGTCTGTGGGGCACAAGGGGCCACCCAGGGGACGCAGCTCTCCGCCCCTTCCACTGGACAGGACAGACAGCAGCCACAGCCTATGCTCCTGACTGTCTGCTGAAATGTCCGGGTCAGGCCTGAAATGACAGTGATGGACTTGACAGACATCATTCAGAGTTTGTGAGAGAAGCTGAGGAGAAATGGGAAGCGACTCGTCACTCCGGTCAAGGCCAGCATCTTATTTATATTGTAAACATTTGACAGAATTATAGAAACATCCAGGTTCATATTCATGCTGCTCATGATATTAACATGAACAGCACTACTTATGTGCACTTCTGAAAGGCACAACCATGAAGTTGCAAGTACAAAATATAGCCATGGATATTTGAGTGACATCATAAATAAACAAAAGTCAACAACACAAACCAGTCTTATATTTAACATAGTTCATAATAAGGCTGAAGTAGAAGACTACATGCCTTTGTTAGAACATTTACTAAAAATCATGAATATACATCCTGGACCTGCGTTTCCTTCCTCACACACTATTATTGGATGCTTTCATCTCAGTTCAGTATGAAAATCAACACGTAAAGCTTCAATTAGAAACTGTGTGACATTTAAATTCTCAATTAAAATGTCTTCTCTATCATATGAAGATGATCTCTCCACCCGGTCACAGATTCCTTATGTACGGGGATTCATCCCCAGCTGACGGATGATGTGGATCATTTTGGGAGACACACCAGCTTTTGCTGCCACACACACAGTGTATATAAGGCACCAGTGTGTGTCACCACTCTTATTTTCACATCTTCATTGGCAGTCAGAAAGTGGTGATTAGAAAATACAAAGAAAGAACTTAGCAGTCTACTAATGAGATAGGCAGCTTTAGATCCACTGCCACATGCAGCAGAGAGCTGGTGTCTCATCTGTCAGTTTTAAACAAGCAAGTGTATTGTGCAATTCACTCTGACACGCTGGGTGCAGCCTCACTGTGGGAATCGGTGCTCTGGGGAAAGCAGTGAGCCGAGGTGGGGCACAGACCCCACAGAGAGGTATTGCTTAATGTTTCCAGTTTACACGACCTTGTGTAGCCCGGCAGTGGCAACCAGTTCTCCGGGAAAAACTGCTGTACGTGCTAAAGTGCTAGTGTCCAGTGAAAAGTGCTTGGAGACATACTGCTCAGTGTTTCCACCTTACATATCTTTGTGTAGTATAGCAGTGTGAAACAGTTCCTGGGGAACACTGCTGCGCATGCAATGTCCAAAGCGAGACGGTAATTAAGTAGCTGGTACAGAATGCACTGAAGGTATACCACCCACCCAGCTAATGCACCATTGTTTGTTGGGGTATGCTGTTCCAGAGAGGAAGACAGAATAACAGCTGCATGGGCTCACAGTGAAAAACAAACATAACACATGACACTACATAACACTTACAATGATAATATAGGTGTGGTGAAGGCCTACGCTGAGCAGGGAGTCTGCAGTTAAGGCATTGCTTAAAAGGAATAACAGTAGAGATCCAGGGGGAGTGTCTGCTCACCGCGGTGCACTGGGCTGACAAGCGGCTGAGGTCACTTTTGTGTGTCATATGAAACAGTACACAGCACAATGTACACATTAAGCCAGTAAGATACTAAGGTTGAAAGGTTGGGGTGCAATCCCTGTTCCAAGAAACAGATGAGGAGGGAGATCCTCCCCTCTGGTCACCCTTTGGAAGGCCCAGAGGAGGGAGAAGCTGAACAGTCAAACTTGTACCAGCTGGCTAAGGCTGTGGTGAAAAGGGCATCTGGGGCCCTCAGGCCTGATCTCCCATTGGGGAATGATGCTGCCGTCTCCCTCTTCGATGGGATTGCAGGGGAGCTAGACCGGCAACCTTTTCTGGGCGCCTCCTCGCTGGTTTGCATGGGGGTCAGTGTGATGGCAGTGCATAGACCTGAAGCACTCGACAGCCGCCACCCTCTGCCTAAGTTTGATGGTACCAGACATCCCCCACACAATCTCTCCTCTTTGGCCTGGGTGGCCTGAAGCATGGACCCTTGGATGATTCTGACCATGACCCAAAGCTACCAGTTACAGTTTGCTTGAACTTAGTGTTTGGAGACCCACAGTACAAAGTGGAATCACGAGTGAAGATTTCCTTTTACCCTCTAGGCAAAAGAAAATTAACTGGTGAGCCCCTCATCCCAAGGTGGAATTAATGGGCTAACCCAGGGATCAGTTCTCCAGCCCATGAGGTTCCAAATATTGGTTCACAGGATGACACAGGCATTCCAAGTGTTTTGCCTCCATAGATCTAAAGGATATGTAGGCCACAGACTGATCCTGAGGTCAGTCTGCATGGACAAGATCTTTGAATTCTGTGTCCTCCCTTCAAGATCCCTCACACCTTCACCAGGTGCACTGACACAGTCCTCAGGCCTCTGTGGTGGGAAGGACTGAGAGCTGGGAACTATGTGAGGACATGTTAATATGTGATGTGGCCCAGCTACTGGAGGATATCAGGGCCTTGACCCTCACCTCAGATAGGAGAAAAGCAGGCTGGGGGTCTGCCTGGTAGATTTCGCCCCAGAGCCAGGTCGAGCTGGTACTACACAGTAGAAATGTGGTTTATGTCTCCAGTTTGAGGGTCACACACATGCAACTGGTCTCACAAAATAATCCACATCTGCCAACGAATCCCCAAAAGAACCAACAAGTATTATGCGTGAATCTGAGTCCCATGTCCCTCCATAAACACACACCCTGTACTTTATCCCACATAGACCGTCTTGCTGCTGAAAGAATTCATTAGAGAACCAAATGTGTCTGTTGCAGCAAATAGTGTCCGACAAATATTGACCAGTTTGAGTACTGTAGAGAAAACAGGCCATGTCAGGAGGCAGCAGACACGTTGTTGCTTTGCTCTTTTTTCTGGGATTTGTTGACAATAAGACAAAGCTTTATCTCTAACAATACTGTAGCTGCCTGAACAGGGAGAGTAGAGACAGTGCTTCAAATGTGCTTATTGGATTTTTAAAAACATCGTCTTTTGTGGGGTTTCATCAGCCTTGTGTCTGGTGAGGGGTTGAGACAGTACATGTTATGAACTGATGTGATCATCTCAGACATGTTCATATAGCGGGGCTCAGAAAGGTAAAACCGTATCTGGTACTCTGTCAATGCTGTTGTGTTTTGTAGACTGTCCTGTGTGAGACCATCAACAGCAGAGGAGAAGTAGTGGGCTTCACCATCATCATAGGACAAAATATAAAATCCTCATTTTTAAACGTCTCATGTTGATTATGGCCATAAGATTGTGAATTTCTATATTGATCGACTTCATCTTAATTTATTACATGTTCATTGATGGTTGTCTGTCTGCTTGCTTATTTGTTTGTTAGTTATTAAACAGAATATCTCCAAACATCCTCAGTGGACTTCAGTGAGACCTGGTCCAGGTGATTATGGAGTTTGTCAAACATGTTTGCATTTAAAGTGAAATACGAGTTTATCCTGTATGTGTATTGTTTGTTAGTCTCGTGTCATATGTTGTCTTCATTCTTCCGTCGTGTCTGGTCCTGTATAAACTTGTACATAAGAAATACAACTTTGTGATATCACAATCCTTGGTTATCTGTTTTCTCTTTATAGATTCAGATGAGATATGTTTTAACTTCAGTTAAACACTGAAATAGAAGGATAGCACAGATATACTGTGCATGCAGATTTGAAAATGACATTTTAGGAATTCAAGATCTAGTTTATTTCTATCTTTTTTCCTTTTAATAGTAAATAACATTTACTCGTTTATTTTATATTGCAAAGTGCTTATAACGTCCCTTAACCGGTGTAAAAGGCTACCTCTACTTTATGTTACTGACTGACTGGCCTCCATAAATACACACAGGTCACTAACTACTAGCTATTCATTTTGTTTTGCAAACATAAGTCAGAAACCTACGTGGAAACGTTTCTGTGGTGGCGTCCTCGCTCACAGTTCGAATTTGTGACAGCAGTGTTGTGGATGAGAGAAATGAGGTTTCACTGGGTGACAAATGACAGCGGAGAGGCCTTCAGATGCATCAGCGGTGAATTTCCTCTTCAAACGTTCAAACTCTGCTTTCATGAGCAACGTCTGTCACTACATCCCAAGAACAGACCTTCCAAACAAGGTGGGCTGCAGGGCTGAGACACATCTCGACACAAGGAGAGAAAGCCCTCACCAAGAAACCAAAGGTGCTTCCATACCATAATGTACAGTACTGCATGCATGGGAGTCAACAGGATGTAATTAGTAATAATGACAATGATGAAAGGTGTAAGTTTAAAGTCCAGATTTTGTAACCTGGCTTTTGGGATATGCTCCTATTCACACAGGAGCATTAGTGGATCATCCCAAATATCTGGATGGGGTTGAGGTCAGAGCTCTGTGCAGACCAGTCACCTTCCTCCACACCAAACTGGGAAGTCATGATCTGTGAAACTGGAAAGGACAGACCAAACAAAAACTGTTAGAAGCATGCCATTTACGGGGGGGCTGTGGCTTAGGTGGTAAGATCGGTCTTCCACTTAGCAGAAGGTCAGTGGTTCCATCCCCAGTTGCCCCAGTCCACATGTCGAAGTATCCTTGAGCAAGATACTGAACCCCAGTTTGCTCCCCGGGCGCCGTAAAGGCAGCCCACTGCTCCTCAGGGATGGGTCAAATGCAGGGGACAAATTTCACTACATTGTACTGTGTATAATTGTATGTGACCAATAAAGCTGATTCTTCTACTAGAAATACTGTTGTATGCTGTAAAGAAAAGCAAGGTGAGTTTATTTCTATAACACCTTTAAACAACCAGGCATGTCAGAGTGATTTATACAAACACACAAAAAGGCAATCAGACAAGTAAAAATGAAAAACTAGAAAATCTAAAATACAAACCAGTAGGGTTAAAATGAGTAAAGTAGAGGATAACATGAAAATGATCATTTAGAAAAACAGAAGAACAGAGCAATGAAAATGAGAGAGAATGGAGAGTCTTGATACCTTTGACTGTATATTGTGTGTTTACAGGGATGTATGCCTGGAAGGGACTGAGGAGGACCCTCATGTAAGGAGGGGCCCATAAAGGAATCGTCTGGGGTCCAGACTGCTGTGCTACAGCCTCATATGTGTTGAGGTAATAATAGATGTCACTTTTAAAACACCTTACACATATTACAATTATAAAGTCTACATGAAAATAAAATACCTCTAATAATAAAGATAAAGGTAAAGACAAGTATAAAAAAATAATATGATAATAATGGAATGGAATGATCTGACAGTCTACTGTTGGAGTCACTCCTTCCTCTCTGCTGCTCTCTACTTTAGTCCATAGCATTCATCTCTGTGGTCCACACTCCACAGTGGTTTCTTCTAATCTGCTGATAGCTGTTATATTCATCTTTTAACATCACTCTTTCTATTTGAATCAACTGTTTCCCACCATGTTTTCACAGGTGACATGTACCTCATGTGGGAATTATAAATATTTTACATGTGAACTGCCCTAAAAGCATCAATGACTCTGTGTAACGTGTTCTTAAGTTCTGCTTAGAGATATGCATGAATTTATTACATGACCTGCTGAACATTCAGCTGTGACATATCTGCTATTCTTCTGTAGACTATGACTGGTCTGTCAGTCACAGCTCCTAATGCACATTATTATTACAGATTCCACAGACACATTCAATTATATGGATGAATTGATCAATACTGAAGCTATTTTTATCAGACTGTTTTCTATGCAGCCTTTAGGACCAACAGAGGACTATAGTGAAGCTATATTTGATGTCACTGGACCAACAAGACCTACTGAATAAATAGGAGGTTTGTAAACCTACTAATAATCATTCATCCACATAGACAACTCAGACACAGATTTACACACACACACACACAAACCATATCCCAGCTGACATTAAGAGGTGGGGTTCACCCTGGACAAGTCACCAGTTCATCTTAGGACCACATAGAAAGACAAACAACCATTCACACTCACATTCACACCTACAGTCAATTTAGAGTCACCAGTTCACCTCTACTGCATGTTTCTGGTGGGAGGAAGACAGAGAACCTGGAGGGAACCCACACAGACACGGGGAGAACCTGGAGACTCTACACAGAAAAGTCCCAGGTCCTCAGGTGGATCTGAACCCAGAGGCAACAGTTCTACCCACGACGCTACTATGCTGCCCTCAATTCAAAGCAATAATCCTCAAAAGGAATGAAAACCTTGCTTCAGTTATATTGGTTCAAGATAAATGTGGCTTATTCCACCCATGACATAATTAGAATTGATTTTTTTTTAAAATCAGAAATCACATTTTATCACAAAAAAATAGCACTTTACTACTTTGCTAATGTGATCTAGCAGAGTCTAATGGTTAATATTAAGCATGTATGCTGCTAATGATGCTTGTAACTGACTGTGAAGTAGTTTTACATAAATTGTTAAGGCTGTATTGTTATACAATAATAACAATAATAATCCAATATTAATGAAGCCAGTAATAATTGTTTGTCCACCAGACCCAAAACAAAAACACAAACATCATATAAGGGTTACACATACCTCCGACAGAGACATACGGTACCCAAATAATAAAGATTCATGCTTTATCAACAGAAAAGTAACAATGGAAACAAGATGAGAGTGGTCACCAGTCATTGTGTGACTGTTCGCATGCTGCAGTATATTCAAACAAGAGGAAGAAAAAGACAACTGGTCAGGTCCAGGGCTCAAAAGCGTTACTGAATATGGTGAAAGTGGGCAAGGACGGGTGCAGAAAGCGAAGGCGGAGTGAGTGACTGCAGCAACCTTAGAGGCTTCATGGAAAATCGACAAATTCATGTTTGGTCCTTGAACTATGAATTTTTTTGCATGCATTAACCATAGGAATGCTTCATTACATACTATAATTATATACTACCTCTAAGGAATGTCCACAGAGTGCAAATCCTAAATAAAAAGATGGATGAACAAACTGAACTAAAAAATGCATTGAAGCCAACACTTTATCTATAAAAGAAAACAAAGAGGAACTGATGGTGCTTCATAAAAAAAATCTAAAAGAAAGCGACTCGCTGATGACCAGGCCTCTTATAAAAAGAAAGGATGGAGAAGAAACTAGACATTGGCATACTTACAAGAGTTGTGCTGATGTCTGTGGAGCGACTGTGGAGACGGTATATACTGTCCACCACCTGGGAAGAAAGGGCAACGCTACTACCCCCAACAACACACCGAAGGCTGTCATCATCCAATTTGGGATGAGAACTCTTCGGGATGGCATCTGGAAAAGATGGAGAGATGCAGGAGTCTGCAGCAAAATGCTTTATACGTTTCAAAGAAAACTTCTTCCAGGAAGGCTGCAGGGCTTGTTTCAGATTATGGCCACTGGTTCAGGAAGCAAGGAGGAAGGGAAAGAGAGTGTTCCTGAAAGAGGGATACGAACTGATCAACAACCAAAGAGTTGACCCTGATTTATCAAATGCTACTAATGTCAATCAGGTATGCAGACGTGACCTGACTTTGTTTTTCTGTGCAATGCTTCTGTGAAGGCTGTTGCACCAAACATGAACATTAAACTGACTCATTCCTGCTCATCATTATCATACTGTGCATTTTTAAAGACCTCATCCCAAGTTAATGTTATCTTTTGTATCTTGAAATACTCGGGGGTTAATAATAATGTAATAAGACTGGGGGACTATTTTCTTCAGCCATGGTACATCACATTCTGCTGGAGTAATGATCCTTTTTTAATGGTAATGTAATTGACCACAGAGTGATGTTACACTTCTGGGTTTTGGTGAAACTGTTATGAAGATAATCAAGATGTTTTACGCTGACGATTATAGCTCTGTATCCTTGAACGACACTGAGATGTTCCAGCCTCACCAGTATACACTGAGATGTTCTCCAGCCTCACCAGTACACACTGAGATGTTCTCCAGTATCACCAGTATACACTGAGATGTTCTCCAGCCTCACCAGTACACACTGAGATGTTCTCCAGCCTCACCAGTACACACTGAGATGTTCTCCAGCCTCACCAGTACACACTGAGATGTTCTCCAGTATCACCAGTACACACTGAGATGTTCTCCAGTATCACCAGTACACACTGAGATGTTGTCCAGTCTCACCAGTACACACTGAGATGTTCTAAGGCCTCACCAGTGCACACTGAGATGTTCTCCAGCCTCACCAGTACACACTGAGATGTTCTCCAGCCTCACCAGTATACACTGCGATGTTCTAAGGCCTCGCCAGTACACACTGAGATGTTCTCCAGTATCACCAGTACACACTGAGATGTTGTCCAGTCTCACCAGTACACACTGAGATGTTCTCCAGTATCACCAGTACACACTGAGATGTTGTCCAGTCTCACCAGTACACACTGAGATGTTCTAAGGCCTCACCAGTACACACTGAGATGTACTCCAGCCTCACCAATACACACTGAGATGTCCTCCAGTCCCACCAGTACACACTGAGATGTCGTCCAGTCCCACCAGTACAAACTGAGATGTCGTCCAGTCCCACCAGTACACACTGAGATGTTCTCCAGCCTCACCAGTACAAACTGAGATGTTCTCCAGCCTCACCAGTACAAACTGAGATGTTCTCCAGCCTCACCAGTACAAACTGAGATGTCGTCCAGTCCCACCAGTACACACTGAGATGTTCTCCAGCCTCACCAGTACAAACTGAGATGTTCTCCAGTCTCACCAGTACACACTGAGATGTCGTCCAGCCTCACCAGTACAAACTGAGATGTTCTCCAGTCTCACCAGTACACACTGAGATGTTCTCCAGCCTCACCAGTACACACTGAGATGTTCTAAGGCCTCACCAGTACACAATGTGATGTTCTCCAGTCTCACCAGTACACACTGAGACAACACAAGCAGGACTGCATCTCATTACTTTAAATGTAATCAGTTACTGAATACAAATTACATGAAACATTTAAGTGTATAATAATAATAATTTAAATATCTTTCGATCACTTGAACATAAAACATTGAAAATATTACACCACGGAATAAAAAAATATATTTGTGTTTATTCTTCGGGTCTTTGGACGTCCCGTGACGTTCTCATTGATTGACAGCTGGTCAGGTCACATGGCTGCTCCACCTCCAACATGTCTGATGGTGTTTCTTTGAATCAGAGAGAGAGACGGGTGGGGGAGGCGGCTCCACCGCACACAGCTCGCGTGTCACTGTAAATAAACAGGAATTAAAGTCATTCTCATGATAACCTTATTACTGACCACCGCTGACTAAACTCAGGAGCTACAAACACAAGAGGGCGTCAGTGAGCGCGTTAGAGCCGCTCGTGCTTGTCACCGCTGCGTGGCACGGGCTCACACCATCAGCTGTTTTCTGCTCTAAACCACACATGTCCGTGTCTTAGATTCTTACCGACTCCTCTCGGCTTTAAATCATGATCCGTATGATGCACGTGTGCCTGTCCAAGTGTCTCACGAGGCTCCTCTGTGAGTTTCTGAAAGTCGAAGCTTTTCCTCTATGGTGCATGAGCAGTTCACGTTCCACAGTCATGTTCCTCTATAGGAAATCACGTCAACAAACTGACCAACAGAACATCACAGAACATTAGGGAACATAAGAGAACATAAGAAATAAACAGAACATCACAGAGCACTATAGAAAATTACTGAACATACAATAAACAGAACATTACAGTACATTAGAAATAATAACAACATTAAAGAACATTACAAAAAAGAGAATATTATAAAACAATACAAATAAACAAAACATTACAAATCAACAGAACATTATAAAACATTACAAATAAACAGAACATAAGAAATAAACAGAACATTACAGAACATCACAGAGCACTAAAGAAAATTACAGAACACTACAATGAACAGAACATTACAAATAAACACAACATTTTAAAACATTACAAATAAACAGAACATAACAAATAAACACAACATTACTGAATATTACAAATAAACAGAACATATTACAAATAAACGGAACACAACAAATAAAAAGAACATTACAGAACATTACAAATAAACAGAATATCATAAAACATTACAAATGAACGGAACATAACATATAAACAGAATATTACAGAATATACAGAACTTAACAAATATACAGAACATCACAGAACATTAAATGAACAGAACATCAAATAAACAGAACATTAAATGAACAGAACATTACAGAATATTAAATAAACAGAACATTAAATAAACAGAACATTACAAAACATTAAATTAACAGACCATTAAATATACAGAACATTACAGAACATCAAATAAACAGAACATTAAACAAACACAACATTACAGAACATTAAATAAAAGGAACATTTAATAAACAGAACATTACAAAACATAAAATAAACAGAACATTAAATAAACAACAAAATAAACAGAACATTAAATAAACAGACATAAAATGAACAGAACATTACAGAACATTAAATAAACAGAACACTACAGAAAATTAAATAAACACTACATTTCAGAACATTAAATAAACAGAACATTAGATAAAGAGAACATTACAGACCACTGAATAAACAGAACTTTAAATAAACAGAACATTACAGAACATTTAAAAAAAGAACATTAAATAAGCAGAACATTAAATAAACAGAACATTAAATAAAGAGAACATTACAGAAGATTAAATAAACAGAACATTAAATAAAGAGAACATTACAGAAAATTAAATAAACAGAACATGACAGAACATTTAAAGAAACAACATTAAATAAACACAACATAAAATAAACAGAACATTAAATAAAGAGAACATTACAGAACATTAAATAAAGAGAACATTACAGAACATTAAATAAAGAGAACATTACAGAACATTAAATAAACAGAACATTAAATAAAGACAACATTACAGACCATTAAATAAACAGAACATGAAATAAACAGAACATTAAATAAACAGAACATTACAGAACATTAAATAAACAGAACATTACCAATGAACAGATCAGAAAAGAGCAAAGCTGGAAAACAAATGATATGCAGCAATAAGCGTGCGTGTGTGTGCGTGTGTGTGTCCGTGTGTGTGTGGTTACTGCTGGACAGGGTCTGCAGAGCCAATCAGCTGCTCATGCAGATGACGTCATCCCCACCACTTGTCAGCATCAGAGCTGCACACACACCGACAACAAACACATACACACACTCCCTCTCGGAGCGGGACAGCAGCCTGTGGCCCGGCAGCAGAGGACACATCCAGGCTTCCAGGAGCCGCAGCCCGCTGAGACAGTGGACCTAACGTCGCCTTACTTTGTGGACATGGGAGACATGGGGGATCCGCCGAAAAGTAAGAAAGTTGTTGGTGTTGGAGGCGAAGCTGGGACCAAATTCATCCCAACTTGACAATAAGTTGTGTTTGATGTGCAGACAGGACGTTTGTGTTCGGCCTATCAAAGCCAACAGTATGATAAAATCCTGACGCTTAGGAGGGTCAGTGAAGTCATCGGAGGTTATCAGGCTATTAGAAAGAATTTATTATTATTATTATTATTATTATTATTGGATAGTTGTGAACAGTGTGTGTGATCTGTGCTCATTCTAATTTCCAGAGAAGCGGCTGGTGTCTCTGTGCGTGGGCTGCGGGAACCAGATCCACGATCAGTACATCCTGCGGGTGTCCCCGGACCTGGAGTGGCACGCTGCCTGTCTCAAATGTGCCGAGTGCAGCCAGTACCTGGACGAGTCCTGTACGTGCTTCGTCAGGGACGGGAAGACGTACTGTAAACGGGACTATATCAGGTAGGACGGCCGGGCCGGGACAGGAGGACCCCCTTCAGACACAAGACAGGAGCTGGAGCAGCAGTCCGACTGGGATTACTATTATTTGATATGTTACTGCAGTATCCCATTGAGAAAATTTGGATTTATATCAGTGACACGGAGCCCCGTTTTCATTGGGTTTTAATATCCTGATCACAATCACGTTTACCGCTACAACAACTTGTTGTTGCATCCATCTGAGAAATGTCAGGACGGGCCTTTTTATCAGATCTATGTTAAAAAGCTCAAACCACGGTCATCAGGTCTATACGTGACACATTTAATGAGTCCTGCGTTGGGATAAAATCGCAGCGTCCAGTCATAAAATACAATTGTATGATAGAGCTATAACATTTTTCACTACGTCATTAGAACTTGAACAAGCATTCATTTAGTTTCTCATCAGTAAATGATGAATTCATGTATTTATCCTGTATTTCACATCACACAAAAAAATCCAGTTCTTTTATCTCCAGTATGCTGCAGGCTGTATCAGTGTGCTGTTAACATAGATCTCCTTCAATAATAGTAATAATAATCATAATCATAATAATAATAATACAAACTGTTTTTAATTGACATGTACTGAAACATGATGATAACTTATTTAAATGCAAGCTCTTTTGTGCTATTATTATTATTATTATTATTATTATTATTATTATTGTTATTATTATTATTATAAATTATCGTCCGTGTTATTTATTTCTGTCCTGTAGCTGAGCTGCTTGCGGTCGGGCTGATTGGAAAGTGTGTGCGTGTGTGTGTCCCGCAGGTTATACGGGATTAAATGCGCTAAATGCAACATCGGCTTCAGCAAGAACGACTTCGTGATGCGGGCCCGCTCAAAGGTCTACCACATCGAGTGTTTCCGCTGCGTGGCCTGCAGCCGGCAGCTCATCCCGGGGGACGAGTTCGCTCTGCGGGAGGACGGGCTCTTCTGTCGGGCCGACCACGACGTGGTAGAACGGGCCAGTCTGGCTCCCGGAGACCCGCTCAGCCCGCTGCACCCAGCCAGACCGCTGCAGATGGCAGGTAAAGTCCCGGACGGGGTGTTCCTTTAACTTTGTCCGAGTGTCGCGTTCGGGCTGTCTCCTTTCTTCTCCGTTTAAGGCTTTTGGTCAGATTAAAACGGACTGATTCAGGGCTTTGTGTCCGGCTGAAGCGCACCTATGATTGTAGTCTATTGATATCAGGGACTGTCTTTAGTGTCACGCAGCTCCTGGTGCCATAACTGCGGACAGGATCGTTCTGGTTCTAGATGTGGTCTTTGTGCAAACCGCTGCCAGTGAGTCCGACTCTGTAGATTAGATAGAACACAAATACACAAGTTATCGCTGCTGAAGGAGGCTTTCATGGGAAGTCTGGTGCAGTTCAGGGTTCTCTACATCTGCACTGAGCTGCAGGTTGTCTCTGGTATGTCGCCAGCCTGCTTGGTGGATTTTAATATATGGGCTGCTTTGACCTTGGGTCTGATGAGTCCACTTCTGTTCTATATTTAAATGGACCCGCGGTGAAGCGGAGAGAAACAGGTTGAACCTTTTTATCACCGGACCATTTGAAGCTGAGTTTAGAACCCAGAATGAGGCTGCTCTGAAGCCGCCTGCCCTCATTAAGACAGGAATGTGTCTATAAGGATGAGTAAAGTTGTGGGTCACGTCACGTGTTTGCAGGAACTGGGGCAGACTTTATTAAAACATATCATGGATTTTGCCTGACCCGGCTGTGTCTTTCCTTTCTCTGCAGCAGAACCAATCTCGGCCAGGCAGCCCGCTCTGCGGCCTCACGTCCACAAACAGCCGGAGAAGACCACCCGTGTCCGGACGGTGTTAAACGAGAAGCAGCTTCACACGCTGCGGACTTGCTACAACGCAAACCCGAGGCCAGATGCCCTAATGAAGGAACAGCTGGTGGAGATGACAGGCCTGAGCCCGCGGGTGATCCGGGTCTGGTTTCAGAACAAGCGCTGCAAGGACAAGAAGAGGAGCCTGCTGATGAAGCAGCTGCAGCAGCAGCAGCCCAATGACAAGACGGTAAGAGGACGGACAGCATGGACGGGCACGAGCCCCATCAACACAGACACAGAGGACAGACAGGACGGACGGGCACGAGCCCCATCAACACAGACACAGAGGACAGACAGGACGGACGGGCACGAGCCCCATCAACACAGACACACAGAGGACCGGAGGACGGACTGCAGCTCTGCGTCCATCATTTATTATTATATATAAGCTTATTCCACAAACTCACAGCTATCAGACTGTCGGAGGCCGAAGACACACACACACACACACACACACACACACACACACACACACACACACACACACACATTCATATGTTTATTTCTTGGGCTTGTTTATTGATTGTTCTGCTGATTGACAGGTGGATTCATTTCAGAATTCACCCCTTCGGTCTAACACACACACACCCACCCACCCACACACACACACACACACACACACACACACACACACACACACACACACGTACTGACCAGCGCACCTCCTCTTCCAGAACATCCAGGGAATGACGGGCACCCCGATGGTGGCAGCCAGTCCGGAGAGGCACGACGGCGGCCTGCAGGCCAACCCGGTGGAGGTGCAGAGCTACCAGCCGCCCTGGAAGGTCCTCAGCGACTTCGCCCTGCAGAGCGACATCGACCAGCCGCCCTTCCAACAACTGGTTGGTGATTTTTTTTTTTTTAGTCATGAAAGCGCTCGTGCTTCAAATAATTAATCATTTGTTTGGATATTATTAGAGTAGGAAAACTGTGTGTAGAGAACATTTATAGAAACCGGTTTTAAATGGGCCCAGTTTGACCAGTATGCTCTCCTTTGGTTCTACTGGTTTGACACTACACTGTAACTATGATTTATTTCGTTTCTCCTCCGGAGGTTTGTTTTAAAATTTTGGGATCAAATGTTCGACATTCAAATGTTCGACTGGACGTTTTGTGACTCATCCAAGGTGATTTTTTTCCAAAACGTTTTTTCCGTCACTGGGTCGGCCTCTAAACAGAACCACTGTTCATCTGAAGTACAGCTGCTCTCATCAGCAGTCATCACGCAGACTGTCAGCCATGAGCTGCGTCACTGCCGTCCTGATAAACCCGCGTCCCTCCACCGGCTGCAGAGGCCCGATCATTTTCGGTCCCGCTGTATGATCATGACACAGGGCGCGGTTATCTCCTGCAGCGGGTTGCAGCATAGAGGGCTGAGGCCGGAGGGACACAAGTTTGAACCAGAACTAGGATGTGACGCTCAGGTCGTTCGTCCCGCGGCAGTGGACAGGCTCCGTTAACGTTGTCGGTTATTGATGGAGGAATTATTTCTTTCAGATTAAGGCCGATATTACCATCTAAGCAACGCATCACCTAAAATGTTGTGATGAAGCAGAGTTCATCTGGAGCTCAGCTGACTCCATGGTCAGGACCCTCCAGTCCATCACCACAGCAGACATGTGCTCCTGTAGACCAGTGTCAGAGACTTAGAGATAAAACGCACACTGAGTCCACCAGAGCCAGCATTCTGATTCTATCATGTAAATTAGACCAGTGCTCCTCAGAGCGGCGACCTCGACGGGAGAAGAATTCATCTGAACTATAATTCTTTAGAGACATAATATTTTATCAAGTGTTTCATAAGAAACACTACAAACAGAGCTCTCATCCGCCGGGGTCCGGGCTCTGAACGGGGTCCGGGCTCTGAACGGGGTCCGGGCTCTGAACGGGGTCCGGACTCTGAACGGGGTCCGGGCTCCTGCTGTTCGCCTCATCCAGCCCGCATTTAAATACAGTTATTCTCCGGCAAACCGCACACAGCCATCATGTTCATGAAGTTCATTTTCACTGGCAAACCGATCCAGAGAAATAAATGGCTGCATGCAGACCCCAATAAAAAATAAAAAATAAATAAAATAAAAATAAAATAAATAAATAATAAAATAAAATAAAATAAAATAAAATAAAATAAAATAAAATAAAAAATAAGGCGCTGCTAATGGACGAAAACAGTGGTTCTAAAACCTGTAAATATCAGGACCCCGACACAAATTTTATGTCCATCTGATGAGATTTTGTCCCAGACAAAACGTCTGATATAACGTGCTTTTAGGCGCTTTATCCCAGACAGTGTATGAAACCTATGACGGAAACAGTCACTCATTCTTACCTGTGGATTATAATGGCAATGAATTATTCCTGAACCGCTGGGGACCCTGAAGGCCCCATTTTAAACCGCTGCCTGTCTCCACACAGCGCAGACAGCAGGAGGTCTATGACCTCCAGCCGTCGCTCAAACTCAGCTCTGCTGCATCCGCCTGTTTCTGACGCTGCTCTGTGTCCCGCAGGTCAGTTTCTCGGAGCAAGGACCGGGCTCGAACTCTACGGGCAGTGAGGTAGCGTCCATGTCGTCTCAGCTTCCAGACACACCGAACAGCATGGTATCCAGCCCCATCGAGGCCTGAGCAGACGCCGCATGGACGGACTGAAGTGAACTCACCGCCCCTGGTCATCCCATCCCCTTACTGCACCAAACAACCCCTGGTTGTATTTTGACACTGTGAAGACAATCATGGGATTTTACGACAGCCACCCAGTCCACGTCCACCAGAGGAGACAGACACGCGGCATGAAGGCCGGTGCTGCGCGTTCACCTGGTTCCAGCTGCCAAAACGAGAAGACATGAAGCCTGAGCAGACGGGACGTCTGACGGAGACCAGTCCGAATGTGTGACAGAAACCAGTGGCTGGTGATTTTTTAATTCGATCCATGAAGCTCATCAAACACTAGGATCAGCACTGCTTTCATTTATCTCCTTCATGGCCCACGTACTAAAGCATTTGCAACCAGGTATACCTCTTCTCTGCCACAAGCTTCGTGGGACGTTTGTGTGAGTTAGTGTCCGTTCGAGAATATTTTTCTTTCCCAAAGATGTGTATAATTAATAATAAGTTAAAATACTGTTAGCTCTGGAAGAAGATGTTCCGTTTGTTCCCGTGCAACAAAAATTATTTATTATTTATTGTCGACAAATTTGCCACCTTTTGTGTAATTTTCTTATCTGAAGTAAAAAGAGAGAAAAGACTGAGAGTTTGGTCTGTGGGTTTTCTATCACAGTTCATCTGAATGTTTTTGAACACATGATCGGATGATGGATCTGTGAACCGATGTCCTGTTGGTGCTGCCGCATCTACTTTAGAACAAACTCCATCGGAAAATATCCACAGCGAAACAATTACTGGTCTCTTAAAAAAAAAAGATCCAATCCGACAATGAAACGAATAATTTCAAAGAGAAGAATCCGTTTCAACAAACGTCATTATTCAGCTTCTGCCGCCTTCATGTGTGTGCATGCGCAACAAACACACTCTTTCCACTTTACTATTCAACTGTTCACTATTATCTATAATATACCATCAACGTACTATTAAATACTATTCAGCTGTTCACTATTATCTATTATATACCATCGACATACTATTAAATACTACTGTTCACTATTATCTTTTATATATAATCAAAACACTATTAAATACTATGCAATTATTCACTATTATCTATTATATACCATCAACATACAATTAAATACTACTGTTCACTATTATCTTTTATATATCATCAAAACACTACTAAATACTATGCAATTATTCACTATTATCTATTGTATGACATAAACATACTATTAAACACTATTCAACTGTTCACTATTATCTATTGTATACCATCAACATACTATAAAATAATATTCAACTGTTCAACTATTGTCTATGATATACCATCAACATACGATTAAACACTATTCAACTGTTAAACTTTCATCTATGATATACAATCAACATACTATTAATAATATTCAACTATTCACTATTATCTATGATATACCATCAACATACGATTAAACACTATTCAACTATTCAGTATTAGCTATGATATACCATCAACATACTATTAATAATATTCAACTATTCACTATTATCTATGATATACCATCAACATACGATTAAACACTATTCAACTATTCAGTATTATATATTGTATACCATCAACATACTATTAAATAATATTAAACTATTCACTATTGTCTATGATATACCATCAACATACAATTAAACACTATTCAACTTTTCATTATTATCTATTGTATATCATCAACATACTATTAAATACTATTCAACAATTCACTATTATCTATGATATACTATCAACATACAATTAAACACTATTCAACTGTTCACTATTGTCTATTGTATTCCATCAACATACTATTAAATACTACTGTTCACTATTATCTATTATATACCATCAAAACGATATTAAATACTATTCAACTATTCACTATTATATACCATCAAGATACTATTCATTACTATTCAACTATTCACTATTATCTATTATATACCATCAACATACTATTAAATACTACTGTTCACTATTATCTATTATATACCATCAAAACACTATTAAATACTATTCAACTATTCACTATTATCTATTATGTACCATCAATGTGCTATTAAATACTATTCAACTATTCACTATTATCTATTATATACCATCAATATACGATTAAATACTATTCAACTATTCATTATTATCTATTATCTACTATCAACATACCACTAAATACTACTGTTCACTATTGTCTATTATATACCATCAAAACACTATTAAATACTATTTAACTATTCACTATTATCTATGATATACCATCAACATACTGTTAAATATTATTAAACTATTAACGATCAAATACTATTCAACTATTGATTATTAAATACTATTAAGCTATTGATTATTAAATACTATTCAAATATTGATTATTAAATACTATTAAACTATTAATTATTAAATATTATCAAACTATTAACTATTACTACTAGACTATAGAGTGTTAAATATCATTAGACTATTAAAGACTATTAAATATTATGAAATATCAACTATTAAATACTATTAGACTATTGACTATGAAATATTAATAAAGTATTAAAGACTATTAGATATTATGAAATATTAACTATTAAATGTTATTAAACTATTAACTATTAAATACTATTAGACTATTGACTATTAAATATTAATAAGCTATTAAAGACTATTAGATATTATTAAACTATTAACTATTAAATTCTATTATACTATTGACTATTAAATATCATTAGACTATTAAAAACTATTAAATATTGTGAAATATTAGCTATTAAATACTAAGAGACTATTGACTATTAAATATTAATAGACTATTAAAGATTATTAAATATTATTAAACTATTAACGATTAAATACTATTAGACTATTGACTATTACATATCATTAGACTATTAAAAACTATTAAATATTGTGAAATATTAGCTATTAAATACTATTAGACTACTGACGATTAAATTTTTAAAAATTATTAAAGACTATTAAATATTATGAAATATTAGCTATTAAATACTATTAGACTATTGAGGGGAAGCCAGGACTATAAAATAGAACCACAGATCTGTTTTCTGGGTTTTCATACTTTCGTAAAGTACTTTCATACTAATATATTTCAATGAGTCAAAAACAGCTTTTAATCAGTTGGAGTTAGTTGGTGACTATGTTTGTTGACAGATTTATAAGATTTAAAGTATGAAGTTCTTGAAACCCTTAAAAATCAGAAAGCTGGGTAATTCAAATACTCTCATTTTCTCCTGTTTATTCATTAAAATCTAGAAAAGATGACGCCTCCCAGAGTCACGCGAGTTGATGATGTCATTGTGATGTTACTTCGTGGTGGTCAGCTGATTCCACAGTATCATGTATCATAGCATCTCAGCTGGAGCTGAACGTATAGGCGAACATGAGGAGCAGTCAGATTGTCTCCTCATAGTTTCTTCATTCGTTTTAAAAGGTCTCTGAGCTAATGCCCAAAGGAGAAGCCTCTTTAAACCCTCAACATATTCAACAACAACAACAGCACATCTGCCATAAACACCACACACAACAAGGCAATGAGCTACAGGTGTCATCATTTATCAAGAACATGTCATTGATCAGATAAACACTTATACTTTTATTATATTACACTGATGATACAATAATGATAGTTTGTAGCAGAACAGCTGATTAATCAGCCCATTTCATGCCCCACCCCATAAAAACAAAAGTAAAACTTCGATTCACATCTTAGTGAAAGTGATAAATACCTAAATAGATAACTACATAAATAATTTGGGATTACTGGACGTCAAACTCAAAGTAATTCATAAACATGGAATTGATCATGGACTTTGAGCTGTTATTTTCTGTTGAGTCAGTAATTTGAGGAAGTTGATTGGTGCAGCTGTGCAGCCATTGGCTGCCACGAGGATTGATTTGTTTGTATCACGTCCTATCAGCACTGATTAATCAATGAGTCCATCTGCCCTCTAGTGTTTTTCTGTCATGGTAAAAACCATGTTGTCAGTCATCTGCATGTTTGTTCCAAGAACATCTGTGTCCAAAGAAACAAAGCACAGGAGAGCAACGCAGAGCTGTTTACTGTTGTTTACTGCTGTTTACTATTCTTTACTGTTGTTTACTGCTGTTTACTATTGTTTACTACTGGTTTTCCATCATGTTAAAAACCATGTTGTCAGTCATCTGCATGTTTGTTCTAAGAACATCTGTGTCCAAAGAAACAAAGCCCAGGAGAGCAACGCAGAGCTGTTTACTGTTGTTTACTGTTGTTTACTGTTGTTTACTATTGTTTACTGTTGTTTACTGATGTTTACTGGTTTACTGATGTTTACTGGTGTTTACTGGTTTACTGTTGTTCACTCTTGTTTACTGGTTTAGTGCTATTTGCTGTTTACATGTTTACTGGTATTTACTGGTTTACTGGTGTTTATTAGTTAAATGGTATTTACTGATGTTGGTTTACTGGTGTTTACTGGTGTTTATTGGTTTACTGGTATTTACTGATGTTGGTTTACTGGTGTTTACTGGTGTTTATTGGTTTACTGGTATTTACTGATGTTGGTTTACTGGTGTTTACTGGTGTTTATTGGTTTACTGGTATTTACTGATGTTGGTTTACTGGTGTTTATTGGTTTACTGGTATTTACTGATGTTGGTTTACTGGTGTTTACTGGTGCTTATTACTTTACTGGTATTTACTGATGTTGGTTTACTGGTGTTTACTGGTGCTTATTAGTGTACTGGTATTTACTGATGTTGGTTTACTGGTGTTTACTGGTGCTTATTAGTGTACTGGTATTTACTGATGTTGGTTTACTGGTGTTTACTGGTGCTTATTACTTTACTGGTATTTACTGATGTTGATTTACTGGTGTTTACTGGTGCTTATTAGTGTACTGGTATTTACTGATCTTGGTTTACTGGTGTTTACTGGTGCTCTGGTAAGCAGAAGGCTTCAACCCTCTGAATAACTACTGAACATCTCATTTGGAGCTGAGTTCTCTTCAACCGTACAGTATGGACGTTCAGACAGAGCATTTCACCAGGACATCACAGGGCTCTTTTCAAATCATCAAATAGCCACAACTTCGATGTACAATTTATATATAATGTGCACAAGTTATTGATTAATGACTAGCTGTTTAATGGTCCAATAGCAGGCTTGAACAAACTGAAACCATGTCATTACCAGTCAGTGATGGAGTGTTTCTGATGAGACAGCCATGATGTTTATTAAGTGAAGGCAAATGAAGTGCCTCATTGAAAGGACCCAGCAAGGATACCACCTGTACACGTGGTGTGACTTACACAGCAGCAGATGACTTCACTCAACATTTCCATTCAATGAGAATTTTTCATTAGTTAATGAATTTTCAGACTTTTCAGATTTTTTCCTTTGACTAATTTCACCAAGGTCATTTCTGCCATTTTGAGCATATTGTAAGCTCTTTAATTGTTTGTTTAATGTCATCAATAACTTGACAAATGAGAAATGAAAACTACTGAGTGTGCACCAAACAAATCTGAACAATCAGTCATAAAGACATAGTGAGGCCTGCTAGAGGAGATGAGCAGGAGATCTAAGAAGGAGCTGGAGGGACTGGACAGGAGGAGGCCAAACATCGCCAGCTATGTGTCTGCTACTTCCACATCTCACAACCCAGAGAGGTTCAGAGTGTGTGTGTGTGTGTGTGTGTGTGTGTGTGTGTGTGTGTGTGTGTGTGTGTGTGTGTGTGTGTGTGTGTGTGCACTGTAATTTAAGTGTCAAGATTCACTGTATATTCCAGCCTCTGCTGCTCTACAGACCGCTGCCCAGTGAACCCACATAGAGTCATTTGTTCCAACCAGTAAAAACATCTCCATGCACCCATGGATACATTTTAATCCATATCTTCCAAAGCAGTTATGGACAGCTTCCATGTTTCCATTCTGTCTTTCAGTTGACTGACTATCCATACACCCCTTTAAATGACACCCTCAGTCATAATTCACACAGACAGAGGTTGTTTCAAATGAAGCCTATCGACCCTTACATAAACAGACCCCCTACACCATGAACACAGTTCTTTGGCTGTGCCTCATGTTCAGCACCAGTTGCCCTCACCCAGGGCCGTGTTCAGAAACATGGCCTGGGGTGGCTCTGGCCACCCTTGAAATCTGATTCGCCCCCTCATTATCCTCAGTATGATTTGCTCAATGAGGGGCAGGACCTTAGTGAAAGCCAGCAGAGTATTTTTGAATGTGTGTTGTTTTCTTTGGTGCAGGAGGTGGAGTTTGTTTTTGACGACTCAACAAATTAAATATGGAACATTGATATTACATTTTGTTTAGTCCATATCTGATGTGATGTGATTCATTTTAAGTTGTTTGGGGTTTTGTGTGTTAGCTAAACAAAATTAATGAAAAAACAAACAAACAAACACATGGATTTAAGAAACTGTAAGACACTGTTGGTAATTTAAGTACATATAATGCATTTAAAATTATTCTTATTCTGATCTGTGTTTGTCATCCATCCATCCATCCATCCATCCATCTTCTTCCTCTTATCCGGGGACGGTCATGGTGTCGGCAGACTAATCAGGTATTCCAGACATCCTTCTCCCCGGTAACATTTTCCAGTTACTCCTGGAGGATTCCAGTCTAGATGAGATATGTAATCCCTCCAGTGAGTTCTTGGGGTACCACAGGGTCTCCTCCCAGTTGGATGTGCCTGGAAAACCTTCAAAGGGAAGCACCTGAACCCTCTCAACTGGCTTCTTCAATGCGAAGTTGCTGTGAAATTCGGAGCCCCCTCCGGATGTCAGAGCTCCTAACCTGGTTTTTCATTGGTTCTTTAAAGCCTCCCTCCCTTTCAAGAAGATCCTCAAACAACCAAGGTATCTAGATGTTCATTGTTTCCAGTTCCCTCGAAACCTTCAGCTTCCATTTTTGAGTATCTCTCACTCCTAGCTGTCATCGTCTCATGTGGGATCTGGATCTGGATCTGGATCGGTGCGCTTATGGGGCCCCATCATGGATCATTGCTCACTTACGTATTATAATCTACCTATATGTGTTTTTTGTCATCAGAATTTGCACACTCACCGTTTTAATCACACCCTAATCAAAACCCTGTTTTGACTTATGGCATTGAAACTGAACATTTAATAGTCTTTTCAGAAAACCCTCTTCTGTCGGATCATTATTATTTAATAACATTTGAATCCGTATTACTCGATTACACGCTGCTAGGAAAACGTTTCTACACTAGAAACCTATCTGATGATGCTGCAGCAACATTTAAAGATGTGATTCCATCAGTACTAAATTCATCACCATGTCTGACTGTAACAGAGGATTCTACACTAATGTCAGTTCCTCCCATATTGATCATCTCGTTGATAGTGCTGCAGGTTCACTAAGAGCAACTCTGCACTATATTAATCCTCTAATAAAAAAAGAAGAGTCTCAAACAGGAGATTAGCTCCATGGTAAAACCCTCAAACCTTAATCTAAAGAAAAGAACACAAAAACTAGAGAGAAAATGGCGTCGTACTAAACTGGAAGAGTCTCCATTAGCCTGGATAGACAGCCTTAAAAGCTACAGGAAGGCCCTCCACAATGCCAGAGCAGCCTATTACTCAGCACTAATAGAGGAGAATAAGAACAGCCCCAGGTTTGTGTTCAGTACTGTAGCCAGGCTGACAGAGAGTCACAGGTCTATTGAGCCCAGTATTCCTATAAGCCTCAGCAGTAATGACTTCATGAGCTTCTTTAATGATAACATTCTACTTATTACAGACTAAATTCATCACCTCCTGCCTTCAAATGATATCAGTTTACCTCCAAACACAGGAAGTTTAGACACAGCTGTAAGACCTGATGTATATCTGGACTGCTTCTCTCCCATTGACCTTCAACAACTAACTTCTACTATTTCTTCATCTAAACCAACAACCTGCCTCCTAGACCCCATCCCAACTAAGCTGCTTAAAGATGTTTTACCCTTAGTCAGCACTTCTCTATTAGATATGATCAATCTGTCGTTACTAACAGGTTATGTACCACAGTCCTTTAAACTGGCTGTAATTAAATCTCTTCTTAAAAAGCCTACTCTTGATCCAGAGGTCCTAGCTAACTACAGACCTACATCTAATCTTCCCTTCCTCTCTAAAATTATAGAGAAAGCAGTTTCTAGTATTTTCTACATAATAATAATTTATTTGAGGATTTCTAGTCAGGCTTCAGAGAGCATCATAGCAGAGAGACAGCATTGGTTAAAGTTACAAATGACCTTCTAATGGCATCAGATGAGGGACTTGTCTCTGTGCTCGTCTTATTAGGTCTTAGTGCTGCATTTGACATCATTGATCATCAGATACTACTACAAACACTCAAATATTTAATTGGCATTTAAGGAATTGCATTAAGATGGTTTAAGTCCTATTTACCAGATCGATCTAAGTTTGTACTTATTAATGACAAATCCTCCATGCACAGCAAAGTTAATCAGGGAGTCCCTCAGGGTTCTGTGCTTGGACCAATATTGTTCACCCTATATATGCTCCCTTTAGGTAATATTATCAGGAAACACTCCATTAATTTCCATTGCTGTGCAGATGACACACAATTATACTTATCAATGAAACCAGGTGAAACTAATCAACTAATTAAACTACAGGCATGTCTTACAGATATAAAAAACTGGATGGTGTCCAATTTTCTGCGACTTAATTGGACTGACAAAACTGAGGTTATTGTGCTGGGCTCTAAACATCTCAGAAACACACTATCTAATGATAGAACCACTATGGATGACATTACCTTGGCCTCCAGCATTACCTTGGCCTCCAGCTCCACCGTCAGGAATCATGCTCCACGTCAGGAGTTATGTTTGATCAGGATATGTCCTTTAACTCCCATATCAAACAAATTTCTAGGACTTCCGTCTTTCACTTGCATAATATATCAAAAATCATTCTGTCCCAAAAAGATGCAGAAAAATTAATCCATGCATTTGTTTCTTCCAGGCTGGATTATTGTAATTCCCAGGCTGTCCAAACAAGTCTCTAAAGACTCTCCAGCTGATCCAGAATGCTGCTGCACGTGTCCTGACCAGAACTAGAATCAGAGATCATGTCTCTCCTGTATTGGCCTTTCTGCATTGGCTCCCTGTAAAATCCAGAATAGAATTTAAAATCCTTCTCCTCACATAGAAAGCCCTTAATGGTCAGGCACCAACATACCTTCAGGAGCTCGTAGTACCCTTCTACCCATCTAGAACATTATGCTCCCTGGATGCAGGGTTACTTGTAATCCCTAGAGTCTCCAAAAGTAAAATGGGACCCAGAGCCTTCAGTTATCAGGCTCTTCTCCTGTGGAACCATCTTCCAGTCTGGGTCCAGGAGGCAGACACCCTCTCTACATTTAAGAGGAGGCTTAAAACTTTCCTTTTTGATAAAGCCTATAATTAAGTCTGGCTTAGGCTAGTCTTTAGCTATGCTGCTGTAGGCCTAGACTGCTGGGGGACTTCCCATGGTGCACTGAGCTCCTCTCTCTTCTTCTCCCCCTCCTTCTTTACACACTCATGTCTCATTAACTCATGTTACAAACTTGACTTCTTCCCCTTAGTCTTTGTGCTTTCTCATCTCACAGGTCACTGTGGACCAATCTACTGCTGGGATCTGTAGAATAAAGAATCGGTCTAGACCTGCTCTTTTTGCCTTGATATAACTTTCGTTGTGATTTGGCGCTATATAAATAAATTGAATTGAATTGAATTACATATTCTGATACTATGTTCTGATACTATTATGTCCTCTTTCAGGTCAGATTGGTGGACAGAAAGCAGGATCCACGTTGTCAACACCTCAAGCTGCTCAGCTGTCCTTCTGGATCCTTCTGGACTAAAGCTCTTCACATATGTTTTATTATCTTTATCTATCAGAACATGTTTTGATCTGTATACTCTGTGACTCAATCCCAATTCACTAGCCCAGGGCTAACCCTCCATTTTGCGTGTTCACGTGTAGGGGTAGAGTCGACAGATCTTGGCACATTTCTGAAACATTTTTCCGAAGCAACAAAAAAAAATATTCTCTGTTAAAAAATTATGATGACCTTCAGGTCATAATAGTTTACTGCTGTTTCAAATATGTATTATCGACATTTTCTTCATAACAAAAATCGCTAGCTGTGTATCTGCTGTCTCTGGCCAAAATAGCTAAAGTTATAACGTTGTTTTAAGGCTGATTTGTACAGTACAGTGCAGCATCTTGACATATTTCCTCCTTTTGATGGCATATGATGCCTGAAATTTATCCAAGAGCAAACCAGATCACGTCAAAAATACATGATTTGGGGCACAGATAACGCAGTGGTTAGAGTGCATGCCCTATGTATCGAGGCTATAGACCTGTAGCGGTCAGCGCGGATTTGATTTTGACCCGTGGCCATTTGCCGCATGTCTTACCCCCCACTCTCTCTCCCACATTTCCTGTCACGTCTTCAGCTGTCCTATACATTAAAGGCATAAAATGCCCAAGATAACTTAATAATAACTTAAAAAACAAACTTGATTTCCGGACATCGGTAACTTCCTGTGCACATCCCCATTTGATTAAGAATGACATTTTTTATACGTCTATTTTTCGACGTTATATCAACTTTATCAGTGTGGCCTGGAACAGCATATCCAAGTTGTGTATGCAGCTTAATCATCCTCGTAACAGATTGGAAGAACAGTACCACTAAATAAAAGAAAGCATCTTGCATCTCCACTGAAATTGTTAAAGGTCGTCTTTTAAATAATAAAAAATAAACGGTATTGAACCAGAGATCACCTGCACCTCACACCAGAGCAGAACCCCAAGCCCACAGAGAAGAATACTCCAGAGCATGTATGAAGCACATGGTCTCTGTTGGAACAGGACGACGAAGGAAGGGAAGAGAGAAGAGTGTGAAAGATTAATCGTAATCCGTTTTTATTATTGACGTGATCTGGATAATGGTTCACTCACTGGGTAACTTAAGTGCAGCAGTGAAGTTACCGCTCCTCTACTATCAGTGTACACAGGGTAAGACACAGGAAAGCAAGAGAAATCACCACAGGTGATGTTGAAGATGGTAATGTCCCGGCAAAAAACCTGTCGCATCTGTTATAACGCTGTCTACGACTACTGATGACGTATCAGAGTCTTGTAGGGTTGTCCGATTTCATAGGGGAATATTTCAACCACTACCCCTTGTCACTCTGTTTCAAGGGGCGAGGCAAGGTTAAGGGGCAAGGGGTAGGGGTGAAAATAAGAAATGGGATTGGGCCTTTGATTCTGATGGTATGTTTGTACATTGTGTTACATGTCTGTCTGAAGTGGCTCTAAGGACGGAGGGTGTTGAACACAGATTGCAAAACCTATAGAGGCATTGTGATGTGTGATTTTGGGTGATATAAATAATTGACTTGAATCTCATTTAGTCAGGAGGGACTGTGGTGTTGGCACAGAGGGGAAGCCTCCATCGAGGCTCTGCTCAAACAAAGACTGATCCAGCACAAACACTGATCCCAGTTCAGTATTCACCGCAGCAAAAAGCAGTATTAGGGCAATGCACTGGCCAATCCAATGTGCAGAACTTTAATTGGCACAATGCTGGGAAATGTGAAAAATATTTTTATAAGGCCATAGCTACAGTCGCTGACATGGAATCTGGAATTCCACTTTACAAATGGCAGCTATGGAACCTGTCTCCATGTTCAAATGGGCAGCACTGATTCACAACTGCCTCACTGTGGAGTGCAGATTTACCTTACTGCCAGTATTTCAATCTTTCTTAGTTTTCTGTGTTGTAATGTTGGCTTTCTCCAGAAAATAAGGTATAGAAAAAAATAGACATAGAAGATAATGAGCATCATTTCAGTCTGTGTCCAACATATCCAGGTTATGTGTTTCTGACATCTGTCTTTATATGTCCAATGAGACGTTACTGTAAACTGATTACATCACTGTGGCAAAGCGGATCAGCTGTCTCTGTTCTGACATCACTATTAGAAGTTGTGTCGAATATTAACCTGAGGACAGGCTTAACGTGTCAAATCATCGTCACATTAGAAGCAGAAGTCATGTTGAGGAGTTTGTCGACTCAGGGAGACACAGTGCCCTAAGTGGTGCCTCTCTGTTGTGTGGATGGGGATCTGGGCAGGGGAGGCTAGAACCAGGACAAAGAGTCCTGATAACATATCCTACAGGTTTGTCGGGCTCTGGGGATAAGAGCCAATGGAGAGATGGAACAAAAGCAGCACTGTACCTTGGGCAGGCAGAAGGAAACAATTGCGGGCCTTTGGATGCGACCACATTGAATGGGGATGGGAAAAGAGCAAACTACCCCCCAGAAATCTGGCGCCTGACTCTCTAAAGCCCATCAGGTTACTAGTGGAGCATCTGAGACGCCACCTTTGTTTGGAATTGCATGCTAATGATGCTAATGTTCCATCCATACTAAGTATGACATCAAACCAAAGTCTGTGGCGAGTTTCCGCTACATAGTTTGTGGATTTTGTGTTTGTGACATACTCACTTATAATAATGTAGTAGGCAAGAAATCAACTGTTTACATTCTCAAATATCGACAGTTTTAAGAAAATCGATGGCAAATTTAAAATTAGCTCCAACGTCCTGAAGTAGGTCCACAACTCTCTGCTGGGGTAGCTAGCCAACCAGCCAGTCAGCTGGTCAGCTGGCCTACAGGCAGACTGTCCCACAGTCACACAGAAGACTGCAGCCAACACAGCAAACACTTCGACTGTATCTCTATATTTATTTCTTTGTTGCTAAAGTGAAGCACAGCTTTAAGTAAACATGATAGCTAACATACATGACCTCCTCCAGGCTCTTCTCACCTCCAGTCGTCTCGCTAACTCAGCAGCCTCCTCTTCTGCTTCTCCTCAGTAGCTGCTAACATTGTCCCATCTATCTTTCATTTTAGTACACTCAACAAAAACATTCTGTGTGTTTATATTTTTGTTGAGTGAAGTTAATTTTACTTTCTTTCCTTATTCTGTAAATCAAACGTGAACAAATGCTTCATTGTGTTAAGACTAGAACCAACAGCGAATAAAACCCATAAGCATGACATGCAGACACACAATGTATATTTATTTATTATTTATTCATTTATTTCGTTGCACAACTATCGGTAGAATTAAATCCGAACCTGGGTAGAGACTTACACAGAACACTGGGGAAAGACTGGAATGAGAGACACTTAGACCGGCCTCACACTGCAGGAGAATCAGCCACAGTTCACCCCGGTTCACTCCTCCTGGAGGAGAAAACTGGTCTGGAACGTCCCGATGTTGGGTCCAGATTATCTTCTCATAGGAGCTGTTTACAGATCTAACGTTAGCTAGCATCATACTGTTGACAGATATTAAAGTGACACTTAAAACCTCCAATTCTCTCTGATGGCGCCCTCCCAACCATCTGCTCATCCTCACTCATTTCTGCTGTTTTCTTGCTTCTTCACTGTAAATTAGGCCGATCGCTATGGCAACGTCATCAGTCATTTCGTTTAGGTCACACAGCTGCTTCTCCAGAGATCAGGTGAGGCGGTGCATTCACTGCTCCCTCTGACACGACAGTCTTAATGAATCCTGTAGTGTGTGAATGTTTGAGATTGGAGAGAAGATAGTCTGTGGAGATTCTCGTTATGTGTGTGATGAAACCTGATTCCATCATCAGTTAGGATTTCAAAACTCCTGTAGTGTGAGCCCGGCTTAAAGTACATCACCAAGTGGCACAAAAGGGCAGGGAAACAGACTAAATACAATAGGAGGCGTGGATAACAAGACAGAGGTGATAACAATCTGGGCAGAGAGACAACCACAGTGGCAGGAGAACACAGGAAGTCTGAAATGAGAGAGCAGGTGAATGACACAATAAAACAGAAAACAAAACACAGAAATAATGACATGAAATAGTCCAGGCGACTTGATGGGCCGTGTCACACTGAGTGGAAGAAGTAATGTTGATTTGGATAAACTATTTTCATCCACCGGTAGCCGGGACATGGATGTATGAAGGAGAGCAGTAATGTTGTGATCCAAACAGTCACATGATACATAATCAGTCATGTGGTTGGCAGATGAGCAGACTGTGATGAAGGCAGTACACTGTTTACTTCTAACAGAGTGTCCAGTCAAACCTGGTGGGACTGGAATAGTAGTGAAAATGTTTTTATCACTTCTATTTACCTCCATTTGCTAATCAAAGCTTTTGATAGCTAATGCTCAGACAGGGTGGCAGAGGGTGAATCAAATTTTAAAGGTTCAGTAAAAATGTACCGTTTTGTACAGCCAGAGGAACTATGTAGTTCTCCAGACCACATGATATTAATATGTAAATACAGACTGTAAACTTGTAATATTTGCCTCCTGGCTATTAGCACGTCACTCCCTGCAGCTTCCTGTGAGCAGCAGCAGTGATACAGTCACTGAGCAGCAGCAGCAGCAGCTTCCACACACAGACTGATCGCAGCCTGACAGCTTAATTAGACCACCTTTTGCCAATGCTGTGTTGGTTGTTTCAGCGAAATGAGCATGTCACCTGTTTGACACACCACCAAGTCTCATAGTTTTGGCTGAAACAAAAAAAAACTGCTGTCAGATCCGTAGCAGTACTGGGCCCACAGACTCCGAGCTCTCATGTTTGACGTAGCAACAGGAGGGTTGAACCGCCTCAAGACACTGAAGGATTATGAGACAGTCGGGCCCTGGGTGCAGAGACGAGGCCCCTAGCTGCTCTTCATGATTGTTTCACTTTCTCAGTTTGACATTTTTGAGTATCTAAACCACTGCTACACCTGAATTTCATATTCACTTATTACTAGAGACTGTCTCACTCCTTTCAAAAGCATCCTGTCAAACCTGATGACCAGACATTAGCCTGTATAAAATACTATGGCATGATACAAAATACTGGAAACCATAAAAGAAAATATAAGACTGTATTCATGTAATGTTGGAGTACTAGGAAAAAGGCGTTCTAGACGAAACATGTCAGACTATAATGTTAGCTAGATGTTACGATCTTTATATTTATTAATGTATTGAAAATACATGTTTGTATAATTTACGATGTACTTTTAGGTTGTAACTCTTTCTGTTATGTAGAGTGACCTAGATTATTTCTTAAAGGTATTTATTAGGCGTAAACCCAGAAGATAAAGATAATTAAAACAATGTTCCCATAGTTTTATGGAATGCACTGGTGCAGCAACAAATCTGGGACAAAATCAATGAAAAACGACCCAATGGGTAGTGATAGCGCCACTCCACGATGTCACCGTTCAGTGATGCTAGAGGTGGCCATCACCCTGGTCTAGTAATTAGAGGGCAGACTCCCCCACCAGCCCACCCCATTGGAAGACCCTCAGGTTTTCCCTGCACTAATCCCTCTTTTTCTTTTCCTCCTCAGGATCCAGCCGCTATGAGCCCCATTTTCAGCCTACCGGGGGCTCCTCAAAAGGCAGGGCAGGAATGCTGGAGGTGCAGACAGCCCGTACACTTCCATCAAGAGTGTCCACTGTCAGTCAGGTGATCCGGGTTGCCGGCCCTCCAGCACCCTCTCCCGATCCTGGGGAGACATACAGCATTCAGGTGAGAATACAAGGGTGTGTAAATCAGATTATGGTGTATTCTGGCTGCATGAAGTCCATAATGCACCATCGCCTACTTGGTGGGGGCATCATGGGTAAATATTAGGTGTGTGTGAATTTCAACCAGCACCACAGGATATCTGTGAAAGATATCCTGTGGTGCTGGTTGAAATTCGCTTTAGGGGAAAAAAAATTAGTCAAGGCCGAGGTTAGCTCCCGCCTTGTGCACCCACTGATTTTGGGTAGAGACTGGCCTGGGTTTAATCAGCTAGTGGGGCAATGTGCGGGGGTGCTTTCATTACCTATAGGGCCATATGGTACATGTGCTGTGCTCAGTGGTGATGCTTTGGTTAGGGACAGATTGTACAGAGTGAGTCGTGACACTCGGACAGGAGAGGAAAACACCCAGTCATTGGTGCCCAAAAGCCAGCCCAAAAACCAGAAAGGAGGTTAGGTGGTTCTTGGGGCTAACAGGCCAGTTCCAGGGCAAGCCCACTGGGGTCGTGACTTGTTCTATCCCAACGAACCAAAGTGTAGAAGGGAAACCATGATTGGCTTCAAGATGAAGTTTTTCCATTGCATGTTTGATGTTACCAGTATTTATTACAGGTTTGTTTTCAGAGATCCACAGTGAGAAATCTTTTTGTTTGTCACAAGGGCAGGTAAGCATATATGCTCCACTTTGGTGGAGTTGCAGTTGATGATGTTTTTATGTTCAACGATGAACAAGTGAATTCCTTCAATGATTAACAAGGGAAGTCCTTCAATGATGAACAAGTGAATTCATTCAGTGATGAATGAGGGAATTCCTTCAATGATGAATGAGTGAATTCCTTCAGTGATGAAAGTGAATTCCTTCAATGATGAAAGGGTGAATTCCTTCAATGATGAATGAGGGAATTCCTTCAATGATGAAAGAGTGAATTCCTTCAATGATGAAAGAGTGAATTCCTTCAGTGATAAACAAGTGAATTCCTTCAGTGATAAACGAGTGAATTCCTTCAATGATGAAAGAGTGAATTCCTTCAATGATGAAAGAGTGAATTCCTTCAGTGATAAATGAGTGAATTCCTTCAGTGATGAATGAGTGAATTCCTTCAGTGATGAATGAGTGAATTCCTTCAGTGATGAATGAGTGAATTCCTTCAGTGATGAATAAGTGAATTCCTTCAGTGATAAACGAGTGAATTCCTTCAATGATGAAAGAGTGAATTCCTTCAATGATAAAAGAGTGAATTCCTTCAGTGATGAATGAGTGAATTCCTTCAGTGATGAATGAGTGAATTCCTTCAGTGATGAATGAGTGAATTCCTTCAGTGATGAATGATAGATCATTTTGTGGATAGCACCAAGTTCAACCGTTGCATAGGAACAAGCTGTGCTCAGCTTACACATGACAGAGGCCAGAGTTTGAGCCATGAAAGTGATCTGCAGATTTAGGCAATGGAGTTCTTTCACTGCATGTTTTTCTTCTAAGGAGAGGTTGTGATATTTAGGGCTGCCGTCATTTTTGGCTAATAGGTCGTAATCCTTTTCAGTCAATTTGTCAAATGTAGTTACCACAGGGGTGATGTGTGTTGGTGGGTTGAAAGTTGATGGCTTGAAGAAGTTCCTTTTGTCTGGAGTCTGTAAGTTTCTGCTTGTGTAGGATTTCTTCCCAGCTGTTCTGTTAAGAGGACAAAAGAAGCATTTCAGATTTATTTGACATTTGAACTTGTCAACCTTCAATTTGAATGCATAGATTTTGAGTTCTTGGAAAAGACCCCTACTCAGTCAGGTGGTCTGTGCAGCCATCCAGGGCGTTTTGGAGAGGGTTCTAATAGGAGCCTATTTCCTGACTGACATTCTTTCCCTGACTGCTCGACTGGTTTACTATTTGCTGGTATTTGCTTCTTGATGGCTGTTGATGTTGTAAAAATGTCAATGTGTGGTGCCCACCTCTGCATCTGTGTTGCTCTGTGGAGACATCAGTGGAGGAGAAGATGGTATCTGCTCTGTGTGGACATTGTGGATGTTTTCTGTTGGAATGACTAAGAGGCGGTTTATTCCAATCATCACGTTATTAGGGCCCGAGAACTAAGGGTGAGAGGACCCTGTTGTTCTGCAAGGAATTATTATAAAGTTACTCCTAAAGTATAATAAAGTAACACTGTCAGCATTAGTTTCTCCTAAAGTATAATAAAGTAACACTGTCAGCATTAGTTACTCCTAAAGTATAATAAAGTAACACTGTCAGCATTAGTTACTCCTAAAGTATAATAAAGTAACACTGTCAGCATTAGTTACTCCTAAAGTATATTAAAGTAACACTGTCAGCATTAGTTACTCCTAAAGTATAATGCATTAGTTACTTCTAAAGTATAATAAAGTAACACTGTCAGCATTAGTTACTCCTAAAGTATAATAAAGTAATACTGTCAGCATTAGTTACTCCTAAAGTATAATAAAGTAACACTGTCAGCATTAGTTACTCCTAAAGTATAATAAAGTAACACTGTCAGCATTAGTTACTCCTAAAGTATAATGCATTAGTTACTTCTAAAGTATAATAAAGTAATACTGTCAGCATTAGTTACTCCTAAAGTATAATAAAGTAACACTGTCAGCATTAGTTACTCCTAAAGTATAATGCATTAGTTACTTCTAAAGTATAATAAAGTAATACTGTCAGCATTAGTTACTTCTAAAGTATAATAAAGTAATACTGTCAGCATTAGTTACTCCTGTATACAGTCCTTCTGTAGTGACTACATCCATTATGTGTATTGCAGGTCTTCTTTTTTTTAGTTTGTCTGTATTTTTGTTTGTTTGTTTTTTAGATTGTCTGTTTTTTAGTTAAATAAGATAATAAAATAAAATGAATTTCTTAAATTCAGAATTTAAACTTTTCTCCAAATGTTTTTCTTTTCTGCAGGTCCTAAACCAATCAGTGCTGTGTCTGTTTTTTCATTTGTCTGTAGTTTTGCTGCTGGTATTAGTGACTGAACTTGTGAGTGTGTGTCTAGTGGAGGCTTCCTGTCCACCATCTGATTCAGCAGAAGGATCAGCTTTACCGTCTCCTATAGTATTTCAACAAGCCTCCACACCTTTTCTGATTTTCCGTTTTTTTCACAGTTTTCCTCACAAGTTCATTTTCACATGAAAAAGAAAGCTCAGCGAACCTTCTGAGTTTCTGATTGTCAGTAACGGTTCATACTGTATAAGCCTAACTGTGTGCATTAGACTGACTCCGATCCATCTGCCTGCCTTCCCGTCTGTGTCCTTATAGGCTGCTGATAATATAGCAGTCCAGTCATTTACAGCAGCAGTGACTCCTGAATGTTTCTGCAGGCTGTTCCAGAGCCTCCGGTCACCACACTGATAGCATCTCAGAAACCAAGGCAACACAAATCTAATGCTGTGTGCTGAGACGCCAGAGGCCCAGTAAGCATCCTCACTGCCACTACTGTCTGCATATGCAGAGAACAGTGAGTACTGAGTCTGATAGAGACATGTCATATTATGAAAAACACACAGAGAAGAAATAAGTAAACTATCATGTACTTTCTTCCTCTTTTGTATTCCAACTTCTCATCAGTGAGCCACAGGGTGTCATGTTCTTATTCTATTTACCATCAGCATCCACACCTACTTTATTTTACTCAGTGCCATATTCACTGGGTTCTGAGACAAAAACATGCATCATTCTGCAGCATCTCCCTGTTGATCATAGTCTTTTCTTCACTCTGCATCTTGTGGACACATGACAGGGACACACATGGACACACAGGGACACACATGGACACACATGGACACACAGGGACACACAGGGACACACAGGGACACACATGGACACACATGGACACACAGGGACACACATGGACACACAGGGACACACAGGGACACATGACAGGGACACACAGGGACACACAGGGACACACATGGACACACATGGACACATGACAGGGACACACATGGACACAGGCACACACAGGGACACACAGGGACACACAGGGACACATGACAGGGACACACAGGGACACACATGGACACACAGGGACACACCGATTTTAAAAAGGAGGCCACACTTTTAGCGTCATGACTACATTATGAAGACCACATCTGTAGTGCATTATTAGTGCATGCATAATGTATTCTTTCTAAGGACTGCACAATTTTGAACAAAACTGACAATGTATTATCTTTTCTTATGATATATATATACTGTATATCATTCTATATTATATTCACCCAATACATGCTGTGTATTATTCATGTACAAATACATCATTTTGAGTATTTTAAGTCTGTCGTCTTGTAACAAAACACCCCACCCCCACCCCCACTTCTACCTTGAGATGGAAGTAAAGACACTAAAAAGACAGCTTGAAATTTTGTGAATGTATGGAAAATAAAATGAATTTCTTAAATTCAGAATTTAATCTTTTCTCCAAATGTTTTTTTTTTTTAATTAAATTTTCTGCAGGTCCTGTGCTCCTATTAGCGTCAGCAGAGTGTTAGTGCTGAGGCAGCAACAGGCTGTTTGTGCTGCGGGTATTAGTGACTGAACATGTGTGTGTCTAGTGGAGGCTTCATCTCCACCATCTGATTCAGCAGGAGGATCAGCTTCACTCTCTCCTAATCTACATTTACAAAACAAGGCAGAATGGCAGTGCTAGAAAACAAATCAGGTATGGTTTTACAGCACTCCAAGTGATGTGCTGTCTACTAACCTTCATCCTGTGCTACTATCACTGACTCTCTCCGGGTGAAAACAATAATGCACTTGGCTTTAAAGCACTCAGACGGGCACAACACCTGAGGGTTTTGACCTTCCTTGTTTTGATAGGCTGGGTGTGTGTGCTCTGGGTCACCGCTGAAATTGGCACAACAACATTGGAAACCAAAACAAGCTTGACTGGAAAATCATTGAAAAGGCTCTTACCTGGTATGCATATCACACCAGGAAATTGATGCTGGCCTCCATCATTTTAAGTGACACTGGATGCTTCATTTCAGACAATATTGTTTTTTTCCAACAACTTTGCCATTATTCACAAAGAAAAAAAAACAGTTACAATTTTTTACTATTTATTTTGTTAGACGCACACATCAAACATAGGCGTAGTAAAATAAAAAAAATAAAAAACTTGTTTGTTGACTAAACATGCAAATCTTTAAAAACAGCTGACAGATATAAATCATTTTATTTCTAAAACCTCTCAGCTGGTCAGTCTAGGTTTGAATTATGTTGGAGGCTACATGTAGTGGCACATTAACCTTCATCTGTTGATATATTATATATATATATATATATATATATTATATTAATACGTTCTATGCATTTCATATGTTTGATTCGTTTGATGCGTTCAATGCCTTTGATACATTCCATACATTCGGTACATTCAAATCTATGAAAGGTCGATTGTAATACAATCTGATGATAGATTTGTTACATGTAATATATTCCAAACATTCCATACGTTCGATACATTTGATACATCAGTGTGTTTTATCTCTTCAACAAATGCTTATGAATGTATATCTATGTAATGGTGTCAACCTCAACTATTCAGATCTTCAAAACCATTCAGTCCTGACAGACTGTTGATAAGGTAGCTTTGGTTGTAGTTCTTAATTCAAATTATTAATCTTTCAATTATTAACCATTCAAATTGACATGTCAGTATATTTAATGAGACTGAAAAGACGGATCTAATAACCCTTCAGTAGGGTTTAGGTGCATGTTATGAGGCCTCCTCTAGCTCCTGTCTTCATGACAGAAATGATATGTAATATTTTGTGAGTTTTGTTGTGTGGTGTGTTCTCATAAATTCTGACCAGGCAGTTTGCTTTAGTGGTTATTGGTTCCATGTTGGTTCCGATTTATAGTTTTGTTATAGTATGATCAAAACATTTTTTCTTAAACATTTTAAAAGTTAATGCAAATGTATAAATATAAGGTTATAAGGCTATTTACGACCTTTTAAGGCCTAAAATCCACCTTATTAGAATTTAAAGGTATACTCCCATTCAGTATTTTCCTTCTCAAGGCGTGTGAAGAATTTTTAAAGTAACCACGATATTTTTACTCAGTAGGATGAATGCTATTCTACAGCCTGATATAACAGTCATATTTTTAGCACAGCGGAATACAGAGAACAATTCTGATTTTAAGCCAGTGAAGGGCAAAAAATATGAAGTAAACAAAGGGCCATTTTGAAATTCTGTGATGTCACATGGAAGTATGTCTTCCCCAAGGGCTTCCCCAGATTTCCAGGCCACGCAAGGCCCAACCTGCATGAGCGGAAGTTTCAAATCTGCGAGAACATGGAGAACAGAAAGTGTGGACGAGGAATAGGCGTCGAGTATCAGAACAAAAGAAACGGAGAGCAAAACTGGTAAATACTGGAGAGCAGAAGCATTGATGGGAGCTACTGAAATCTAAATCTGGAAACACGGCTGGCTTGTGCTTAAGAGACGGGAAGCTGCAGGGAAACGGCTGCCAGGTAGGAAACCCAAAACAAATCTACCCACAGAATTCCCTTTCATTAGGCATGTTTTAGTTTGAATTATGTATTGAAACATGACCAAATAATAAAATGATAATTATTTATTTATATGCCGCATTTTGGGTGGAATGTATTTTGTACACCTAGGTTTTTAGTTGATTGGGAGTTTACCTTTAAACTTGTTAAGGACTCGACGAAGCCCTGCTGGAACCAAATTTGTGAATGACATTCAAAGTAAAAGTTGCTGTGTTAGTGAAATAATATTACGCCCTGTCAGAAAGTTGGTTTATACATTTTTAGGACTCGTGATCGTAGCAAAACCCTGACAAATTGTCATGAAGATCCTACATGGTCAGAACAACTGAAGTGGGGCATCAATGACAGAAATAGTGACAAGTAAAGACTTTTGACGGTGCTGTTAGAAAAGGAGTACTTTACATTATACTCCACACTATGAGGAATGGCGCTCAATGGAGGACCTCATTGGATGATTGCAGGGATGAGGCCAAGGCTCTTGGAGAGCCACTTCCCTCCAGCTCTTGAGTTGGATGCAAGCTTCTGCTCTTGAAAGCTGAATGGGCTCCTCAGCTAGTGGATCCGTAATGAGTCGTTTGCAGCCATGACAACTGGAGTCTTCAGAGGTCAGAGGTGGAAAAGAGAGAGAAATTATATATATTTATACACACACACACAGTGTAGGCTAGGCTATTTTGTTTTCTGAAATCTTTTCTGCAGCATCTTTTTTTCTCTGGCTTGAAGGAGTGAGGACAACAAACACGGCTGTTTTATTTCTCTCAGTTATGGGCTTGTCCCCTTGTGACTGGAACTGCAGGGCGGTGGGGGGTTGCCTGTTGCCAGTTTGTCAAAGGCCCACTGGCCTTGTCCATTTTGACATTCACATGGGAGCAGTAATGATCCTAAAAGCTGCAATTAAGCTGACTGTTGCGTTCTGGGGAAGTGCCTGGTGCCAGAACTGTGCTGCACCCATTATTCCCAGTGGGAATACGATCTGAAGAACAGCATTTTACCTCCTCTTTGCTTTTTCTCAAGCTCACATAACTTTTATATCTCCTGCAGAATATTCTACGATGGCGCACACAGTGTTTCCTCGGGTAGATACTAAATGGATTTGAATTTTTCATCCATCAGAAATCAGAAGTAACCCAAGTTTTCATCCAGCTGTATCAAGAATCTCACCTGGAGCGTAACTGTTTGACATCAGTTGTTTGAAGCTGAACTATCTGCTGCCTATCATAGGGTATCAATCTGATCAATGTTAAATGTGTTTTCAAACTGATTCATTTCAATGTAAATTGAAATATCAGTTGAGTTTTTTAGGATGAAGATCAGTTTTTGCACTGCATGCTGTCATGTGCTGGAGTTGATGTAGAAGCTCAAAAAAAGGATGGATTTCTGTTCTTTATGTAGTTATTTTCAGTAAATAATACTGTACGTCTGAATGTGAGGGTCTATGTGCACTTTGAGCCCTTTGTAAAGTTTGTTATTTACTTCTATACATCCTGGGCAGCAGCTGAGATGTGTCTGCATCCACTGTGGGCCACCGTACAGGACGGAAATGAACTCATTACTAATGAACTCTTCACTATTCTTTGATCAGATTTGTCCTGATGTTTTTTTTAACTTTAGATTTTTACGAGGCAGTGTTATATTTAAACATTCAGCCCTTTGCTGAAAGGTTCATTTTCTATATTTGTTTGTTTGTTTGCATACCGGTGTAAACATTGCAGAATTCACCAATAACCTCATGTCTTTCTCAAGGTTTTAGGTAAACATCCAACTTGCATTGCTGCCTGCAGTAGAGCTGCAGTAAAGAAATCCACACATTGATCAATATATGAGAAACACAAGGTTTCTGTGGGCTCAATCCTACATACAGTAACACACAGCAGTGATTGATTGTGTTGTATCGTCTTGTTTGAACACTAATTATCTATGAACTGTAACTGAATCAAACAGGTCTCACATTGTGCAACACCATAATCAAGTGATACACAGTTTATTTTCAAATGTTTGCAATAATCCTCCATTCATATATCAATACCGTTTAGAAAAAATGTATCATCAGGAGCTAAACAGGGAAAACTGAGGCTTATTGATTGGTTACTGTCTAGGCTGATGGCTGCATTATAGTACAACAGTAATCATGGGGGTCTGGGAATGGTAGAGCTGCCGTGTACAAAAGGGTTTCAGTGGGAAACGGCAGGAAAATGAGATGTACAGTAAAACATCAGATGGGCACATCTATCAGAGGCCCTTGGCAAACACAGACAAAAAGGGGGAAAATCATTTTAATTAGCTGAGTGAATGTGATTTGCTGAATGTGAGGGGAGCCAGGCTCTCTGCTCTGCACATTAAAATTGGTCTAATTTTCTTTGTAGAAAAAGTCCCATATGAGCAGCCCTGGCCGCAGTCAATCATGTTAAAAGCTACGGGTGCTTAATTTGATTTACCAATATAAAATGCAAATGAGGTGATCAAGTGGAGTGGAAGGCAGGAGTAGGAGGCTCTTTTAAGCCATCTAGTTAAATGGGAACAGACAGTCGACTGGCAATGTAAAGAATGTTTTAGCATATTTGTTTGATTAGTGCTACAAAAATTTAATTACGATGGATAATTGTTTGACAAATTCATGTCAGAAAAAAAGGCAGAATATATTTTTAATACAACACCCACAATCTCTCTGCTCTCTCAACCCATATGTTGCATTTTCAGGCCAAACTGGGCCTTTCTGTATGTGAAAAGCCTAATTAAATAAGTGGAAGATGGCACAACAGTCCCTTACAATACTGAATGAGATAATACCTGTAATTAGGCCTGCACAAGCCTGGCCATATGCCTCTGTGCAGCACTTAGGCAGGACTAGGCTGCGACTGCAAGAACAAATCAAATAACTGCAGACAATGCTGATGGGATTCAACCTTCTTATGTTCAACGTAACCAGCTATGCACCATTGGTTTCGGTATGAAAGCACCCATTGGCTAAGCCACAACCAAGACACATTTGTGCTGGAAGGAAAACAGAAAGTAGCATCTGACTAAACATTCCAGCTATATGTGTTTTTACATGTGAACATGTTTGTAGAGTTATTTGATGCCGTTAATCACAGCTGTTAGGCTGCAACATCAGAATCCGATCAGAATCATTCCACATACTAAAACCATCTGAGTCTGTTGCCTGGAGACCGGTCTAAGAGTGAAAGGTACTGCAGAGGCTGATTACATCTGACATTTGGTGTGATCATCCAATATCAGTGTCTACCTTCACCATTTCCTCAGCCGTCCAACATTAGATTCACTGACGGTTCTACAGCATATGGACATGCTAAGGTAAGTAAGAGTGGATTAGGTTCTTTTACAGGTGAAAGACAGGGAAAGTGGGGACAGGTGTGGACTCTGTGGCACCTGTTTACTAAAAGACAAAGGAAGTGGAAGTAAACTCCCTCAAATCAGAACTAAGAACAACTCCAGCAGATGAAAACACGTCAAACGGAAGCAAAAGATTTGTTGTTGACTATGTCCTGAACCTAGCTGGGCCCGCTTTCACTGACTGAAGGGGTGTGTGTCTGTGTGTGTCTGTATGTGTGTATGTCTGTGTGTGTGTTTGTCTGTGTGTCTGTCTGTGTGTGTGTTTGTCTGTGTGTGTAAACTTGCAACAGACTTGACACACAGAAGCCAAAAGTTGTTCATGTGTTGCTGGAGCAGGATCTCTCCATCTCACCCGGTGATCCAGAATATCCCACAGATGCTCTATTGCGTTGGGATCTGGTGAATATGATGGTCAAGGAAAGACAGCGACATTGTTCTGGTCCAGGTAGGCTACTCCTGACAGACATGAGCCACATGTGGTCTGGCATCGTCATGCATGAAGGTGATGCCTGATTGCTGTATCCTGGGAATGACATGTGGACATAGGACCGTATCTTGGTAACAGATAGCTGTCAGTGTACTGTGGATGTGGACAAGTTCTGACCATCATCCATTAGCAGTGGCTCCCCACATCATGACATAACCACTTCCTGGATTTATGCTGCAGGATAGCGTTCCCCACGGCGACCATACACACGCCTACGACCATCAGCTGTGTGCAAGTTAAATCTGGACTTGTCATTTGTCCCCATGGGGGTGGTGTGTGTCTTTCTCCTTCCGAGTTTGAGGGTTCTGCAGTATCTTAGCTGTTCCTATGACATCACTCTTCTGGAGACCTCAGATGTTGTACCTGGAATCTGCTTGAGCCACTCCTCCAGTTTTGGGGTCACAGCCCAAAATACTCCTATCACCACTGGGACCACTATGACTTTCACCTTCCACATCTGTTCCAGCTGTTCCTTCAGCCCCTGGTTCTTCTCCATCTTTTCTTCTTCCTGATGTTACTGTCAGCTGGGTTTGTCTCATCTATCACAGCTGCCCTCTTCTGCTCCTTGTCAACCACCACTATGTCTGGTTGGTTAGCCAGTAGTTGTTTGTCAGTCTGGAACTTGAAGTCCCACAGGATCTTGGCTCTGTTGTTCTCAACCACTTTTTGTGGTTCCTCCCACCAGGACTTGTGGACTTCTAATCCATACTTGGCACAGATGTTCGTGTACACAATTCCAGCCATTGGTACGATTCTTGATGTCAGCCACATCCTCTATCTTCCAGTGGTACATCCCATGGAGGGCCTTGGTCTGCCATGATACACCCTCCTCTTCCTCATCACCCTCTGTCTCTTGCTGTCTGAGACACTCTCTTAGCAGTCCATCCCGGGGGGCAATCTTCCTGATGTAGCTCTTTGTTTCATCCTGGATTGTGGCTCTGACGCTCACTAATCCTCACCCTCCCTCTTTATGTTTACATGGTGAGGAGTTTTCCTGTCTTGACATCACTCACATTTATCTCCTCCTGAGGCCAGCTTACTATTCCAGCTGGATAGATAGATAGATAGATAGATAGATAGATAGATAGATAGATAGATAGATAGATGATAGATAGATAGATAGATAGATAGATGATAGATAGATAGATAGATAGATGATAGATAGATAGATAGATAGATAGATAGATAGATAGATAGATAGATGATAGATAGATAGATAGATAGATAGATAGATAGACAGACAGAGAGATAGATAGATGATAGATAGATAGATAGATAGATAGATAGATAGATAGATAGATGATAGATAGATAGATAGATAGATAGATAGATAGATGATAGATAGATAGATGATAGATGATAGATAGATGATAGATAGATAGATAGATAGATGATAGATAGATAGATAGATAGACAGACAGAGAGATAGATAGATGATAGATAGAAGATAGATAGATAGATAGATAGATAGATAGATGATAGATAGATGATAGATAGATGATAGATAGATAGATAGATAGATAGATAGATAGATAGATAGATGATAGATAGAAAGATAGATAGATAGATAGTTATAATTATAAGCTGATATCTTTTAAATAAAAACATGCTGAGGTTTGGAATCATCACTTTGAAGTAGTTTACTAAAAAACAACATTAACCATGTGAAGCATCATTAGTGACAGAGCACCAGGAGCCCATTCACTTCATTCACAGGCCTGTTGATGCAGCTGTACATCATTCATCATAACAGTGACTGAACTGTGATGCCGCCTGTAAACAGCTGGGTCAGTGATGTTTGCTTTGTTGTGGTGGTTATGTAATGGTGTATTTGTAGTTTTCACCATGTGATTCAGATAACACACATTCAGTTAATGGAGCAGCACACTCATTCTCTTCAGTAACAATGTACTGCTTCATGTAAATTAATAGGATGAATAATTTCATAGTTGTGATTATGTTTCATCAGCGTTTTATGTGATTCCTCACCACCATGAGGAAATGTTTAGCTCCTGTAATTATCCTGCCAAAACACAGGAGCCCCATCTTTAGAAAGGCACACAGCTTTACACCTTGTGACAGCAGGACTGATACAACCCAGTGTTTGTCTGCAGGACTGCATACAACAGGTCTGTCTTCTTTACCTTTTTTCAGAATTCAAAAATATGTGCAGAGTTGAATGATTCTGTGAGTTTGTTCTTTTAATTGAAACATTAAACATTCTCAACAGTAGAACAGCCACATCATGTGCACATGCCTTGTAGAACTCTATACTCAGTCCATCAGGGCTGCTGTGTGACCTCCTGTAGTGAGGGTTAGCATTTAACTCATTTTGAACACTCTATGAAGTGTATCATTTGTTTGTGACATACTGTAGTGATTAAAGGAGGTTTGATCGTGTGGATGGTGGTACTGGTTTGTGGACCTCTCAGCTGTCTTGCAAGCAAGGGCCCAGATTTCTCTCCCAATTCAAATGGTTTGTGTTTCACTTTCAGGAGCCAAGTGGTAACTTACTGGAAAGAATACTGTTATCACTCTTAGTATTATCATCATCATCATTATTAATATTATCATTATTATCAGTGTTGTTAATGTAGTAGTTATTATAAATACTACAAACTGTAATCTCTCTATTATAACAGCTGTTTTTGTTATTGTGGTTGAACATGTCTGTGTCCCTGTCCCTCACTCCCTCTCTATCTCCACCTATTCTCCTTATCTCTCTCCCCCCATTTCTCTCTCTCTCTCTCCCCATTTCTCTCTCTCTCTCTACAGAAAAAGGAATCACACCATCTATATGTCTTTTGCACAAAATAAATAAATTATTAATGGATTAAAATTGAATCATTCTTCATCTGTGGGTTACTACATTCTCCTAATATCAATAAGATTCAGAAATATCAGCAGATTATTCAGTAAACTGTAGATGTGGGGGCTCTGACCAGGCGTGAGGAGGACCTGTCCACGGCTAAAACGCAGCTGTCATTGATGAATCAGGAAAGAGACTGAAAACATCACCAAAGAATCGTGTTAATGTGTTTTAAGAGGTGATGTGAAAAGTCAAATAGTGCCAGTCGCCATTAAAACAACCATTTGGATCAGTTTGGGTAGAAACATGTTGAAATAGAATATTGTTTTTCATTTTCATGGCCGAGCCTCGTTGGCTGAAAAAGGGAGTGAAAGGTTTGTCGTTAATCTCTGTTTCTGGGCCTGTTTGTGTTAACATGTGTCTCTTATGAGTTATTGAAACCTCTTTCATTCCAACAAGTTAGATTGATGATATTTTTCCTATTAAAATTATGGTTAGGGCCACTCATGACACCTCCACACCACAAGAATACAGGATACTGAATAACTAAAATAAATGGTTCCCATGCTTCCCCAGACTAAAGGGGATAAATGGAGCCCTGTTATGGAAGAACTGTTAGTTGAGGGGCCTACCCATTGATCTAGCATGGAAAACTAAAGTTTCACCACCAATATCAACTCTGCACCACCCTCACAAAATAGAATATTTACTTCTATTCTCCACCATTCAGATGATGGTTCCCACCATCCCTGAGGTTCACAGATGACCACAGACAGAGGTTAAAGATCAGAACTCCACTACAGGAACTGTTGGCCATCCTGAACCCACGTCGGTTACTTCAGTGTGACAGCGTCCCGAGTGTTGAGCCGTAACTCCATTCAAATGGAACTAGAATGTCCAAAGAGATGCAACTCAACCCTGAGCTGTAGAGATATTTGTAGCCACAAACATGTTAAGTCACTGAGGATCAGATCATCAGTGCTTATTTTCATCACATGTTCCTCAATGTTTGTCCCACTCTGGGTACCAGACTACTTTCTTCCTGTGATCTGCTCATCACTCTGTTGCACATTCTTCTCAGGTCCGTGTCAGCTTTAATCTTTTCTCCCCTGAGTTTTCATTCTTATAGTTCATCAGTACTTCAGAACTCTGAATATGAAATCAAATCTCTGAATGCCATGCTGCTAAAGTCTGCTCTGCACTGTGTGGTGATATATTATGGTTTCTTCATCCATAGCTACTGTTATCTATATGTGTATGTTAAACAATACATGATCATCACAAAATATGATCTGCCAGTGCAGCAAAATAATTAAAATAATCATATTTGGTCTGATTTCTTGGACAAACAAAAGCAAAAAAGAAAACATGAGGAGTTTGATCTCATGTAGATTTCTGTGTATGAAGAGAACATAGAGGTCAATCAGTTGTATTTATAATCATTACCAAAGTAATCAGGTGTGAATCTCTTTATCGGCTCACTTTATCAAACAGAGGCGAGATCATCTGTTGCTACACCTGCTCCAAATGTTTTTAGGTATGAACATTATCAACCAATCACATTAAAGGTTTATTTACCACAAAGCCAAACAGCTCAGCCAAAGGTGAACATGCTAATATTAAAGTATTGATTGAGATCACAGGCTATCCAACCTGCACTTCATGAATTAGAACAACTAAAGCCACATTTTGGGGCTTTGTCAGTGGAGTGTACATATGTGTCAGCATGAGCCAGAGTGCACTGAGAGCCTGCTCTCCAAAGCAGATAGGAACCACTTAGTAGCTTCTAGGACCCCCTTCTTCCATAAATGCCCTGCCACTGAGCTCTCCCTGTTTAGGGATTCAGAAACAAGACACAGAGATTACAGCAGGGCCCCTTAGCCTCTGCTTGTCAGCAGCTGAGTGACATGAGCTGTTAACTTTCTATTTTAAGGATCTGTCTGGGGTGTTCTCATCTAAAGGAGCCCCTGACAAACAGAAGTTATTTTGTAGTTTTCTTTGTTCTGCAAGGACAAATCCTCCCTTTTTCTCTGCATTTGTCTTTTCAAGAGGAGGGATAAGCTCAGCTTTCATAGCAATCAAAGAGGGCCTATCTCACATTCAGCGGCTAAACAGTGCTCAGACATGTATGCAAGAGATGACAGCTCTCTCTATTTGCGGGTCGAGAGCATTGCATTAATTGTGCTGAGGCCCTGTAAAAGCTAACAGATTGCAGGCCTTTGCATACATTTTAGCAGTATGCAGTGAATGCTGTGATGACATCTAAAATGACACCCCCATCTCAGTTTCTGCCTCAACATACCCACCCTTCCATGAGACACTTGAATACTTGAATAGGGATGCAAATATCATTGGACAAGAAGACACAATGGCTGTTTCTTTCCAAACTGTCTACCAATCTGAAAAAGGTCTGAGTGACCTGCTGCCATGCCTGAGCTGGGAAGTCACACTAAACATCTCCATGTAAGAAGAGAGGAACACGTCTTTGTTTGGATCCCTTTAGTTTCCGGTCACTAATCTCCCCCTGGGTCCCATTAACACACAAACACATACAAAAAACACACAAACGGCTATACAAGCCAAACATAAAGAAGAAAAACAAAACGATCCTCTGTAGTCAGTGCAGGAATATTATGAACATGTGAAATCACTGCACACATGAAAAAAGGCCAACCTGTCAGAATGTGAAGACATGTGCATTAAAGGGTTTGGGTTTTTTGCCAATGTGTTAAATGACTGTAACATAACTTAAAACATGAGACGTCTCCTGACTTCCTCTTGTCTGTTTTTTTTATGTCATTGTGCAAAAATAAGCTGTCATGGCTCATCCCCGTCTCTCCCCACGTCTCCTCCTGTGTCTCTCCCTTACTCCTCATGTTTGCATTACTTCTCGTCTTTCATTTAACTTCTCATCTTTTACTAATACTGCACTCCTTGTGTTCAGGACCTCTGTGGGGGGGTGTGTCTAGAGCCTATCCCAGCTGACTTTGGGACAGAGGCGGGGTTCACCCTGGACAAGTCACCAGTTCATCACAGGACCACATAGAAAGACGAACAACCATTCACACTCACATTCAATTCAATTTAATTCAATTTATTTATATAGCGCCAAATCACAACAACAGTTATATCAAGGCACTTTACAAAAAGAGCAGGTCTAGACCGACTCTTCATTATGGAGAGACCCAACAATCCACATTCACACCTACAGTCAGTTTAGAGTCACCAGTTCACCTCTACTGCATGTTTCTGGTGGTGGGAAGAAGCCAGAGAACATGGAGAGAACCCACACAGACATGGGGAGAACCTGGAGAGAACCCACACAGACACGGGGAGAACCTGGAGACTCCACACAGAAAAGTCCCAGGTCCTCAGGTGGATCTGAATCCAGGACCTTCTAGCTGTGAGTCAACAGGTTCTACGCCACCTTGCTGTCCTCCTCAGATCGAACTCTGAAGATATCCAAGCTTCAGCCGGACACAGCCACGCTCATGTACACTACAATGTGAGGAATGTCTGTCAGTCCACCCGTTTCATAATTCGTGAAAAGCATCCCTCTGATCTACACCAATCTGTGCAGCTTCAGGGCTCTGCTGAAACAGAGAATACCACTAGAATTGATGGGGGCAGTGCAGCCACAATTCAAGCATGGGACAACAATTGTTTGTGGAAACAACGAAGAAGAAAAAAGTGGAGCGAAATGAAAAAGTGAACAAAACTCTCCGCCCTCAGCACAGACGAGAACATCATTACCTCCGCTTTTGCTGCTTTGTACTAGGTACAACATCACAACCTCCTCTACTGTCACCATGTTTGTTGTTGATGAAACCTTTGACGTTTCACTGCCACAACGTTTAATACAAACAGATCTGTTTTCATACATAAATGAGAATAAATGAGCCGCTACTTTTGCTGCTGGATGTGGGATGTGACGTTACTGTCATGTGTTGAGGCACATTTATAATGGGCACTGCACTAGTATATAAAATATATGAAACAGCAATAACTTCTCCCATGGATGTGGTCAGGCTACCCGTAACTTGTGACGACCTTTGACTTGGTGATAGCCTGTCTGGAGACAGGTTGAGTAGAGCGCCATTAATAAGGACATTCCTAATACCAAATACAACACATGTAGTTTGTACAAGAGTCACTCTTAATTACTATTGGTATGCATCTGGACCTGAAGACTCTATCAGCTAAACCCATGGAGACACAAAACAAATAGAATGCAAATCATTTCTAATAAGTGAAAATTCAAATGGCCCCAGTCATCTGTGTTCTGCCAGAGCTGTAACTTATTCATTCTTTCATTTAACCAAGAGTTGAAGGTGTGAACTGTAACACCTGAGCTTACTGTACTGAAATCTGCTGGGATCCAGGAGCATAGCCCCAAACACTCCTTTATCCATAGGTGTCCATCATTGAGCAGGCCTGTGTAACAATGTAGAACTAAACTAGCACTTGGTTATATTAACTTCCTTAGCACAGGGAGGAAACTGTTATCCACTATCCACTTTTTGAAGAATTGTCCAATAACATACTGACAATAGTTGAAACACGTGGGACGTCTATACTGCATCATTCTAAAGCCTGGATTACACACTGGTTAACACTTTGTACTCTGTAGCATCTTTTCTTTGCTCTTCATGCAGGACAGACAATGGAGCAAAGGCTGTGAATACTATGGGAGGTTTAAAAGCCTGGAAACCTCATGAATCTGCATGAAAGGCAAGCAATAAAATCTTGTGATATTTAATACTTTCCCGACAAACCCTTTTCTCTGCAAGAGCTCAGGTTTATTCAGGTATTGAAATGATTAACAATGTGTCGTTAGAACACAATAAGATATGATAGATAGTACTAGAGCTGCTACATTCACTGCCTGCCAGCCATATAACTACACAAGGCCATAGCACAGGAATCTCTGCTGCAAAATAGTGAGCACTGTGCCTCTGTCTGTGGGAACTTAACTGAAATGGTATTTTTATGTTTCACTGCTCTTCCACACTTATTTCATTGATTTATGCAGACAGGCTTCATCCACAAATCAAAATGACCTTTTTCACCATGGAGATTAGTTTTATTGTCTGTTGTAGATATTCACTGTGTTGTACGTTCCAAGGTTAATAACTGTCATGCCTGTTCTAGTTCAGATTTAATTTGCCTGTTGCCAGCAATTTGACTTTTAAGACTGGAGTATCTACATGCATTTGGTGCCACAACTATTCCAGGTTAAAAGAATGACAAGTCAATTCAGAGAAGTCACAGAAAAATGGCACATTGCATTTATTTCCCACTACTTGAAATATATTTCTGGGGAATGTTCACACAGGTTTCAAGTATTTTCTGCTGTATGTACATGCATAGGCTAATCCACAGTACATAACACAATAGCTATGATTTGAATACAGCTTGTGCAGCGATTGGCATTGCTGTAATCTTCTGACAATACAGATTAATCACCCAGGTCTGGAATAATGACACACATTTGATGCCTTCGAATATTTTCCACCAAGAGGAGTTTGACAATATTGCATCAGCAGCTGTACAGCAACAAGACTCAGCCACGTCCAGTTTTCAACCACAAGCCTACAACAATACTGTCACATAAGCCACATCCCTCAGATTCTCAGTACTATGAAACATGTAACTGTCCTATCGAGGTAACTTCAGGAGTATCTTTGTGATGTTGAATGTAACTTTCTGATTAACCAGTGTCACCCGAGGTATGCTCCCATGGTAATGTCTCTGAATGCTGAGCAGGTTATCTTCATGGCTAACTATCTACATAGGTAAGCCCACAGCCATCTGCTCTACGGAGGAGATCTTAATCACAGGCTCACTTTCTAGATGTAGCCCATGAAAAGAACAGACTTATGAAGCACCTTTCCAGTCTGACCGACCACTCAAAGCACTGCAGCATACATACATACAACAGCAGCCAGCATTCACCCATTCACACACACATTCATACACTGGTGGCCTACATGGAAGGTTAGAGTATTCACACAAACACTCACACACCAATGGAACAGCGGGTATCCTGCCCAAGGACACTTCAACATGTAGACTACGGGGGCTGGGGATCAAACCTGCAACCTTCTGATAAATGGAGAACACATCTGGATGGTTCATTAGGATTTCAATAAGGAGAGTCCAGTGGCTGAAGTAAATAAGATGTTTATTACATCAAATGATGTGTGATGATTAGTATGACAGAAAGTCTTTGGTGTCAGAAAGTCTTTGGTCTCAGAAAGTCTTTAAGTCTTTGGTCTCAGAAAGTCTTTGGGCTCAAAAAGTCTTTGGTGGAGACTTTAGGAAGATTGAGATTGAAGGGCATCTGTCCTGTGCAGCAGCAAGATACATATCCCCCTGTATGTGTATTTCCTCACTCTGCACCAGGATCTTACTCGGTGTTTGTAATCCTACAGGATTAACTGTGTCATTATGCTATCACTGAGACCTGCTGGATTCCTGGTCTCGTCTGCATGACATGCATGAAACATGACGTCACTGGCTACACAAAACGAATCCATACTAATGCCATTCAGCCACTTAATGATTCCACATGTTGCAGGAAGAACAGATACAAGATTGAGAGGGCAAACCCCCCTCTGACAAAGAAGCTTAGGATACATAAGGAGTAAAATGTGTTTGTGTTTGACTTCAATAAAAAGAAAAAATAATGAGCTTTTCTGAACTCCTGCTGTCTGCAGTGCCTACAGTGTATGCTCTGTTACTGTTGGTCAGCTGATAAATATGTAATGTTCTTAATAATGATGATAATTAATCTTGACTAAGATGATGGTGATATTCAGGGTGAAGTATGTCAGCAGTAACAGTCACTGTGTTGTCCTCAACACTTATCTCTGACTGATTTTAGAGTCTCTTTCTATTTGTCGTGTGCTAACCATGAGTCCTTGTATGCTTTTTGACATGTTTACCCACTGTAAGAACATGTACACAATGACTGGCTGCTATTATACAATTTGCTTCTCCCTGTTGGTTGGTCTGGTTTGTGTTTGTTGGTCTGATTTGTGTTGTTTGGTCTGGTTTGTGTTGGTTTGTCTGATTTGTGTTGGTTGGTCTGGTTTGTGTTGGCTGGTCTGGTTGGTGTTGGTTGGTCTGGTTGGTGTTGGTTGGTCTGGTTGGAGTTGGTTGGTCTGGTTTGTGTTGGTTGGTCTGGTTTGTGTTGGCTGGTCTGGTTTGTGTTGGTTGGTCTGGTTGGTGTTGGTCGGTCTGGTTGGTATTGGTCGATCTGGTTTGTGTTGGTTGGTCTGGTTTGAGTTGGTTGGTCTGGTTTGTGTTGGCTGGTCTGGTTTGTGTTGGTTGGTCTGGTTTGAGTTGGCTGGTCTGGTTGGTGTTGGTCGGTCTGGATGGTCCTTTTTTCTCATAGAGGACACGACATCCATGATTTCCTAAAACTATGTGAGATGTGGACTCGTCAGACCAGAGGACAGTTTTCCTCTTTGTGTTGCTGCTCTACACTACAGCCCAGACGGTGTGTACAGATCAGAATGAGAAGCAGGATGTGTGACTCACTTCTGCTCAGGTTCCTATAAGAGTCATTCAAAAAGAGCAATTCGCTCTCAAACATCACTTTACCTCATCCATGTTTGAGAAGTGAGCTGTTTCCTAGGATGTCCCCGTCATACTCAAACATGATCCTATCACCTGTTACCAATGAACCTGTTGACCTGTGGAATGGACCAATCAGGTGTTTTTGAGCATTGCACAAACTTGACAGTCTTTTTTTTTACCCTTGTCCCAACTTCTTTGAAACTAGTTGCAAGTGTCAAATTCAAAATTAGTCCACATTCATAAAACATGGCATGAAATTTCTTTGTACTGTATTTAATTGAAGATCAGATTGGAAAAGGTTGTCCCTTTATTTAGGTTTTATGTTTAAGTTTTACATGTGATTGACTCATCTTTGGCATCACTGCCCTGCTCTCAGATGGTTGATCAAATCCTGACCCCTTTTGCAGAAGCAGGCCCGGCCCCAATGTCAGCAGTGGGTGGTTTAGTCAGAGTCGTCTTGATAGCAGAGTTCTGACAATGAGGAGCCAAAAGGCTAGCAGGCCAAGTGACTCGTTCCAAGTGTGCCTTTTTTTTCTCCTGGGAGTCGCAGCAATAAGCAGCAACATGTAATATCTGCTGCAAATTCATTCTGTGTGAAATGTTAAGAATTTATATTACTGAAAAATAAGTAGAGATCAAATATTAACAGGAAACATTAGTGTACTTCAGCTTCTGTGTAGGTTAGCTGCTGTCACAGCCTGTTGCAATATGTCTGACTGTAAAGTATCAATATGATGAAATAATTTAGGTGCCAACAGTACTATTCCAAAACTGTAAAAAAAAAAGAAGTTTTTAAATAACTACATTTTTACAGAAATCTGTTTTATTTCATACAAAACTGTGTAACTGTGTTTTTTGTGTAATGCCAATGATGACAAGTTACATGTATTTTTCCTTTTTTACAGAAAAAAGTAAAAATAATAACTTCATTATTTATACAGCATTTTTCTTCTTTCTTAAATTACATTCAAATATATGTAAAATCACTCGACTTAACTGTAGTTAAATATGTAGGATTTATGTCTATACTAAAAATGTAACACTTTTCTTTGTAATTTAAAGTAAATCTTATCAGTTTGATATTCATGTGTACTTTTAGATTCAAACTCTAATTCTGAATTTATTTATGTGAGTATATGGTTGTCAGTTTGTCTCTAAAAGCTCTAAATTAACAGACATTAACCTGAAAGATAGTTGTTTTTAATATTTTTTGACATAATATATCTATTATTCCACTATTTAATGAACATTTATCAACAATAATATACCTTAGTTTCTTTAATTTGGACTGTAAAAGCAGTTCTGTGTTTTTACACTTTATTACATGTCATTTGGTGGTATGGTTATTGATAATTTGACGGTATCCATCAGAAAACTCTGCTGCCAGGCTTTTAAACTTTTTCTTCTTTAACAGTGAGGGGTTAGTTAAATTATTTTTGGGGTGAAGTAAAGGACACAACCCATATATATGAACCGTTGTCCGTTGCACCACAAATAGAGCCAATATTCAGAAACATATAATCATATTTAACATTTGTTAAGAAGCCTCAGTCCCTAACCGATGTCAATAAGAACAGTGTCCAAACCAAAATCCTCCAACATGTCCTCCTGTATGAAAGACATGCCTGTCTGTACATACTGTACTTAACAGGAATAACAGAGTTCCTAATTAAAGACACAGAATGCTCACCATAATATTATCACACTGACGACTGGGTGTCCCCTCCTGCCTGATGGAAACCAGTCACACTGACTGATAACAATAGGCCAGGTCACTGGGTGTCCTCTGAACTTCACTTTAGTTCTAACAGCTTCTTAAAAATGTTGAACACAGCTGTACACCCATCTGCAGCTGTGTCCCAGGTTTACCCAGAACACATGAATGACTAGTAGTACCTTACCCTACAGCCAATGTCCTCTGTTTCTGTGAGTCTAGAGACCAGCTGCTCAGAAGAGATGCTGGCTCCTCAGCAACGTGACACATACACTCTTTTCATGGTCAGGTGGCTCGGCTGGAAACAGGATCTCAGCCACATAAACCACAGGAGGTTTGAATTGGGACAAGATAGTTGCACGGGAACAGAAATCACACAGTGCATCCTGTAGTCTGATACAGTGCTAAATGAGAATGTGCCTCATGCAAGAAAACATGGAGCCGGCCCTTTTTGTCGCCTTCCTTTTTAAAGTTGGTGAAGCGTTCTCCTTCTCCCTGGGGCGATGTCCTGACTGCTGAGTCTGGCTAATGTCAGCTGCAGCTGATCGTCTATCACTCATTGGTGCTATCAGTCTGATAGTGGAGACTGGACCGCTGCTCTGAGAGACAGGTGACAGCCACATGTTGTGTTTCAACTAAAAAAACACACACTGAACATCTATTAGAAGATTCAATTTATGTAAAACACAGAGTTGTATTACCTTTAAGAGAGTCATTAAAAACACTGGATCCTCCTTCTTCTACTGGTGTTTACTGTCTGAACTCACAGGGGGACATTTATACAATCTGGAACAATGAAAACAACACTGACAACAACACATGATTTATTAGGAATACTCCATAATGATGTCACAAAATACACAACAAACTCATCTAACTATGGAGTTAACTACAGAGAGTTTATGATGTTTGCAACAAATTACGCAATGAAATGAAATTAAATGATTTCAAACAAAGATCAACTATTTTTATGCTAAATTTCGGTGAAATCATTTAAAGGTTATTTTGTTTCTTCTCACTTTAAACCTGTTTGCAGACGATTTTAGTGTAGAGTTAGTGCTGATCACCTGAACCATAGGAGCTTCTGCAGAGGCTTCCATTGGCTCACAGTAAGGCTGGGATGATGATAAACTTTATATTACAGAAATATTACATATATTACATAAAATTTACATATATATATATATATATATATATATATATATATATATATATATATATATATATATAAAACCTATACATTAGGTTTCAGTCACAAATAAGAAATCCAATCCGTGTGAGGTAAAGAAGTCATTCAGGATAAATGTCTTATTTGCTAGCGACCTAGCATTTACCAGGGCACACCTGGTAGGTGTTTTCTTCATATGACTGTCACACAGCTCAGTCCGTCACTATGTGATCCAACAAAATGAAGCCTGGACACAAACATGGCCGTCCGGGATGCTCTTCCCAGCGGGGAATACATATATATGTAATATTTATTACATATATGGTGATCTTGTTGGTGATAGATGGCTGCTCTGTCCATCCTAGAGGGATGGCTGCTCTGTTCTCTCCCCATAAAGGGAGGGTCTCAGGACTGAAGGTGAAATACACTACATAGGTTGTAAAGCCTTGTAGGCATTGTGATCAGACAAAACATAAAAGGACACCAAAGGAACCAAGGTTATATAAGGACCCTGACTGCAATTAGATAGTTGGGGCGGCCATTACAGCCTGCAGAATCGGACGAGAGGGGCAGTGACCTTTGAGGATAAAGGTTGAAACACTCAATGAAGGTTGGGCACCTCCTGAAGACCTCAATGAATCCAGATGAAGTAACCAACTACAAACAGGCATCATCCATCGGCCGCCCCCCCACACAACCGGCTCCACCGTCACCAACAAATCTCCCACAAAGTCTCCCACAAGCCAAGACGCCATTAGGATAGTGTAACTATCAAGGGATTAAAATCATCTAGTCCTAGGAGTTTCTGGGCTTCATCATTAAATTTGAATTGACTCTAATGAACACAACTGTATACACATGTAATACTACAACTATGAATATATACAATATAAAAACACCAGCATATACTACATGTTGTTACAGCCAATAACTTTATCTTGTTAGTAATCAACACACACACGTTTATATATAAAATATAAAAGCCAAAACATTTGGAGATGGAATATTTGAAGATAAAGGAGAGGATTACATCCCCTTTAAGAAATCCACCAAATAACACTTCTCTGCAAGATGACCTGAAGCCTGTTAAAAACATGACGCCACAAAAAGCAGAGAAGCACAACTACGTTTGTGTCCATGCTTCATTTTGTTGGATCACATAGTGACGGACTGAGCTGTGTGACAGTCATATGAAGAAAACACCTGAACTAAGCTCTGACTGTCCCCTCAGACCACAGCGAGGTGTACTCTCATCACCTCAGGTGAAACCCAGGTGAGCGGGGAGGTCAATCAGCCTGGCTTACCTTCAACAACCAACACATGTATGTTTGGTGGAGGCACACACTGGCCTGGGAGGTGCCACAGCAGACAGAAAGCTCATTGGGAGTGAGAAGACATGCTTTCTCCCTTTTATCACAGAATCTTTCATAAACACTTTAGGGACCAATCGCCCACCTGCATGATGTTTTCCCCTCCTACTTTGCCTCCATTTTTCCAGCCAACTGCCCAGGACAAAGCAAAAGGTGCACCTCTAAGGTGTCCTCTCAGTGGAGAGCTTTTTCCTTCTTTCTTTCAGACAGGCGAGCCCTTCTCTCCACTCACACCAAATGCAATGCAGTGGGGCCCAGCTTTATTTCCCTCCGTGGGGAAAAACCTGAGCAGGGACAACAGAGGGTGGCTTTAGAATACCGGTCTGAAAGAGGGCAGCTGTAGTCTGAATGAGAGTCTATGTGCTTTTGTGTTTTAAATGAGCATTGTCTGTCAGTCAGTCCCGTCATGGGGGAACATCTTAAACTAAGTGTTAAACTAAGGCTTGACGTGGAGAGCTTAAAGTGTTCCTCATCGTTCTCGTCGAGTGTACACAAAATACACCGGTGCACAGATGACACAATGAAGAGGCTGTTCAGTGTCATGTAGAACATTACATGTGTATACATGTGGGTAAACGGTAACATGTATATTAATCTTTACATTGTCGTTATTCTGGGGGATTCGCTCCATTTGTTACCATTCATGGTTTTGCTGTCTGCTTTATTGGGCCCCTCTCTAGGGGAAGGGAAGTGAGGAAGGTGCTTTCTTTGTCAGCCCATCCTCACCACCTTGTCCTGCATTGTGTCCCTGAAAACATAATGAGATTTTCAAGTGTAGCACCACCTGGTATATCCACTGTATCCTTTCTGTGCTCCATCCCCTCTCCACACCAGCTTTGGCTGCTAGAGTATCAGTGAAAAGAGCGTTTTTTTTTCTGTCCCGAGTTAAAGCTGCACTTGGTGAGCTCTTATTTAACCTGCTTCATAAAGAAGAGTGATGCATCCACCACGGACTGAGGCGCTGCAGACATAGTCAGTGGAAATCCTGTCCTCACCGGACCAGTTTAGATCTCAGGTATAGCAAACAAAGGAATGCTTTTATGAATGTTTTTATGCCAATCTGGACCTTCAAATGCTAAATTCTTGTCAGTGTTTATTACCATTGATCCGATACTTAATACTTAGTTGCAATTCCATAAGTTATATTTTTATGTACTTATTTTGTCTCCAGCTGGCCCAGCCCTGGTCCAGGACCATCATAGCCTGCCTCATAGCCCTTCATGTCTCACTCTTGTGAGGTGTTTGGGTCTGTGGGACCTGTTTTCAATGTTTCTTCAAATAAATGTATGTAAAGAATTTTTTTTCAACCTCAAACTCATTAGCCTTTGCTCACTTTATAGCTCATTTTAGCTCAGTGAAGATGTAAAAGAGTACATCTGTCATCGAGTGGACAATATTTATTCTAATTTATATAATTTTTTAAAATAAAAATATTTATTATTATTTCATAGGTGGTGTTCGCCTCCATACTGTTATTAGCCAAGGCTAATAATGGTATGTGAACTGTATAGGAAACTCCACCAAAAGTCATAACTGTGGTTCAAACATTAGGTGAAAACAAGCTGTGTTCTATTACTCTATTCTTTTGAGTACTACATCATATTTGGTTTTTTTTAGATATCTGTTTTTATATACATCCAGAAGTTTTTCTGATCGTTGTTGCTGTGGAGAACAGTATTTTTCACTTGTATGACAAGTGTGTATTATGACAGCGACAAAATAAAGAAGTTCAACTTGACAGAAACACACCTTCAACCGAGGAGCAAAGAGAAAGACAAGGTCACACAGAGCAGGCTCTACTCAGCTCCCTATAGGAGGGAGATATACACTACCAGTCAAAAATTTGGACACAGTTTCCCATTCAAGTGGATGGGAAACTGTGTCCAAACTATTATAGTTTGGACACAGTTTATTATATATATATATACACATATATATATATATATATATATAATTGTTTATCAGCATATTGTTTATCTGCATATTATTTATCCTGACCAATAGGATGCCATGTTGATGTTTCATGTGGGCCTAGTTAGTAGAGCAGCCCAATGTTTGGGGACCTCTCTGCTTCCTCCGATCAAATTACAGGCCAGAGTAAAAAGAGTCTCAACACTTTTGTCAGTTGAATGAAAGACTCTCATCTCTCTGTGGGTCATTGTGGACAGAGGCCAGCGCCACTGTACATCCGACCTATTTACCTGAGTCAGCAGCAGACTTCCATCTGTCAAACAAATGTGGCAGCAGGTTGACACTGGCTTTACACATATGCTGCTGGGTATCACACTGATAACTATCCATCACTGTTACTATTGATGAAGTTAGTTTAATTTGGGATCTGAAACCATATTTAATGAGTTAGAGTTTAACAAGCATGAAACCATGAGGTGAAACCTGAAGTTCAACATATCACAAAGGCGTTAAATCCTTAAAACAGTATTTACAAATGACAGGATGAAATGCAGAACTTCTGTCCTTTCCCGTAGGACAGAAGTTTAAGTACAGCTAAACCGGATTACTCTGTTAGGAGAGTACCGCACCAAACAGGATTACTCTGTTAGGAGAGTACCGCACCAAACAGGATTACTCTGTTAGGAGAGTACCGCACCAAACCGGATTACTCTGTTAGGAGAGTACCGCACCAAACAGGATTACTCTGTTAGGAGAGTACCGCACCAAACCGGATTACTCTTTTAGGAGAGTATATGACTTTTTTAAGTACCCACAACCAAAACATGTTAAATCATGAATAACCATCATTTAGTCATAACATAGAAATAACAGTCATTGGTGCATTTCAGAGTAAACGATGATGTTGGTGAGTTGGTTTTTGTGTATGATTAAAAACTCCTGGATAAGGCAGACCCCTATGGGTCTGTTACCTAAGGTCTGATCTTCTGCTGCCATGATCAGAGCCTCTACTGTCTTTTAGACCAATATCCAAACTAATATCCAAAATTGTAAGGCAAGGCAACATCCAAAAGTAAAAGAAAAACAGATTATTGAACACAAGGAAACACTGGAATGAATGACACAAGGGTACAACATGGACTGTCACAGAAAGGGAGGGGAACACAGAATAAATACACTGGGAGGTGGGAAATAACAAGAAGCAGGTGAAAGTGATCAGACAATAAGCACAATCACAGGAAGGGGAGAAGCAGGAGGAGCAGGAGATTTGAAACGAGAGGGATGTGAGTCACGAAACAAAACAGGGAACATAAATGAAACTTGAACAAGGGATATAACCTAAGTAACCTGTTGAGGTCTTACAGTGTCCCCCTCTAGGGGCAGCACCAGACATCCGAGGACAGTCAGAGTGGCGTCTGTGGAAGTCTTTGATGAGGTTGGGGTTGAGGGTGTTGCTGACCAAAACCCAGGATCTCTTCTTTGGGTCATACCCCTCCCAGTCCAGAAGATACTGATGACCCCGTCACGGTCCCGCAGCAGACATTTCACAGTATAGGCTTGGAATGCAGGATGAATTTTCATGGATTTAGGGAGTTGAAGACATAACGCTACTGAGCTGACTTTTACATTTGTGATGGGGAAGGGTTCCATGAAGCTGGGGGCTACCTTCCTAGACTCAGCATGCAGGGGCAGATCCTGTGTAGACAGCCAGACCTTTTGTCCAGGGTGGGAAGAAGGAGCTGCTTCATGGTGTCAATCAGCCATTCCCTTGCAGTGAGTGGAACTGCAAAGCAGCATCTGTCTGAGTCCAGTCCAGATCAGATGGCAGTGGTGGATAAGAGTTTCGGCTGACAAGATGTTGACCTCTTTCTCTACTTCTCACTCCACTGCTCCATGGGGTGGGACTCTGGGCAATCAGGTGTAGTGTAGTCCCATCTCCAGCTCCTGACAGTCAGTCTGCCCGTTGGATTGGGGATGATACCCGGAGGAGAGGCTGGCAGTGGCTCCAGCAGAGAACAGAAGGCCTTCCAAAACTTGGAAGTGAACCATCTGTCAACCACAGTGAGAATGGTAGTGTTACCCTCTGAAGATGGCAGTTGAGCAACAAATTCTGGGCTGATGTCTGAACAGGGTTGATGAGGTACGGGCAGTGGCTGGAGCCGACCTTGCCACGTCTTGCCACCATGCGGTCACACTTCTCCAGACCACATGACATGTCCTCACTATAAATCTTTGTCAGGTGGATCAGCAAGTCAATGTGTCATTCACTCTTTTCATTCAGCTTGATAGCACCCATGTATAGGAAGTGGTTGATAATCACTGTTCTTCTGAATCTGTATCCATATCCACTCTTTGCGATTATTTGGCCTGTAGAACAGCAGTGGGGGCAGTGTATCGCCTTTTATGGAACAACTGATAGTGACTTGTTTGGTGGCCTTGTAGTTGTCTTCCAGGGTGGTTGTCTGTATTTGTCCAGTCGGCACTCAGGATTGTCGGCCCTGTCTTGGGTCTTGGGTGATTGCTCTGTCAACCAGTAGCTGGGGCTTTGACCCTCTGGTGTTGTTTCCAGTGCCCTTGTATGCTTTGTCCATGAATTATTCCAGTGCAGCTGGGACTGCAGCCTGGATGGGTCTTTGGAGGAGAGGCCATTTATTCTCTTGGCCTTTGTTTCTCTGGTGTATCTCTTCAGCCAAACACTCTGAGCCGTGAGTCTTTGCTTGACAGTCTCTAACACCTCACCTATGGACATGTTGTTCTACTTCTTTTCCATCCCTTCTGCACTTCTGTTAGATGGTTAACTTCCCTCCAGACTTTCTTGATCTTGGCTTCAACCTTTTTTCTCCATGGCAGGCACTCTCTTTGTGTGGCATTCTTGACCTTATACCCAAGTATCTCCAGGATAACTATTGCAGTGGCAAATTAATTGGTTTGTATTGGGATAGTGTGTAGAACTGTGTTATGCATCTCTGCTGATGGTGGAAGGGGACTGGGGGATCCGGGATTGTCTTGTATTTTGTCTTCCCAGCTCATGACTGGTGGTGGAGTATCATACCATCATTACCACTGCTTTCATCTGTCAGCTTGGTGCCACCATACTCACTAGTGTTTCCATTGTGTGGCAGCCGCTAACTGGGCTACATGGGAATGCTGGTCCTCTCCTCACCCATAATTCCACATTTGTTGCATGTAGCCCCTCTCTTGGGCCTGCAGTTAGCGTAGCGTTCCACCAATTCAGTCGTCTCAGCTCTTGTCTGTGTGTGTGTTGTTACAGTAGCACACTTCTCAACAGTGTGTCATGGTCCTTCAACATCTGATACGGACTCTGTTAATGTGGGCGGCGTCTGAGCCGGTATGGCTTTAGATACATTTTTACCGCTGGTATACATACACTACCAGTCAAAAATTTGGACACAGTTTCCCATTCAAGTGGATGGGAAACTGTGTCCAAACTATTGACTGGTACTGTACATGTATACATTGGGTTTATATACATGCTTTTCACATGTTTATGGCTTAGTTTAAGTAGTGCACAGTTTAAAAGACACTGTCATATATGTTGCAATGTGGTGCTTAATTCTGTTTGCCGGGCCCCTGAATATTTGGGGCCATCCCTCCTCCCTGACTTCCTCTGTCTGCTCTTAATCTGAAGCTCTTTTATAGACAATGCCCTTATCCCTGTCTAATCCATGGAATAAAGTTGTTTAGCTTTCAGTCCTCATCCATCCCTCTTTTTAATCAAGCTAATGGAGGCAACATATATTGTATTGATCCCTCTCGCCACAATGAATCGACATTCATTCCAGGCAGAGTAGCCATCCCACATTTCTTGTTTTCCCTTCCTTATTTTTCCTTTCCTTCCCCTCCATCCACCTGTCTGCCTTGTGATGTTTGAATAAGCACGAGAGAAAACGCAAACATCTATCACGCTTGCATTTTTGCTGCTCAAATTCACAAATCTCTCAGCCCGGTTGACTGATGTGTAACCTCTGAGTGGTTGAGCTCTTGACCTGTGAAGAGAAGGCTTATATCTTCCCCCTGCTAATCTGGAGAGTCAGCTGCTAGCTGGAGCTAGGGCGGCAGGCCAATTCAAAACTCCTGTAACAAATCAGATGGCACTTAGCCAAGTGTCATGAGGAACAGACAGGTAATGACAATTCACTTACCCCCTCTGTTAGAATCAATTCTCCCACAATGCACCTGTCACAGAGCCCTCTGTAAGCTGAAGCTCTTTCTTCCTACTGTCTGACACAATGATTGCATGTAAATTTTTTTTTGTGCAAGTGACATTTGGGGAAATTGTGATGAATCATGCCTCCCAACTTTTCTTATTTCGTTACATGAAATAAGATCCTAACAAAGTAACAATAAAGCACATCCACACATAAATGACATGGATTAAATTGGATGGTATAAAGTGGACTGAAATGAAACCATATGAACTCCTCTGTTGTTCCACTGCTGACAGTAAAGTCAGCCAATCAGAGTCAGACATGTTTTTAACAGAGCAACATTACCATATAGACGCTATTCTGACTTGGTGCTTTAGAATTAATTTTATTTTACATGCCGGACCAGAGCTTGTATTACAAAACCAACATTAGATTGTATACTGTGTAATCTTGAATGTAAAATGTTGCTATTTATTACCCTTGTGGAGGTTTTTTGTTGCTCATTCATTGTTGCAGGTCTGGTGGACCCAAAACATTACTGGGTTTTTAAGTGCTACTATGAAAACAATCAATTAAAATGTAGACATGGATGGAATAAGTCATGTTTCACTCCAACGAAAATAAATGACACAAGGTTTTCATCAATATTTATGTTTATTGCTCTGAACTGAACAAATTGGAAAGAAAATACTATTGTTTTATGGAAATGATAAATTAGCCAAACTGAACACAAGAGAGGGGAAATAGTGGGAGAAGAAGTTCCCATTAAATGGTGGAGAGGGTTGTGTTCATTCTACGAAACACATGGAACACACACACACACACACACTGAATGCTCCTAATGATGGTGAACTTACACAGTAAACCTTTTCCTTTACTTTTTGCCAGCATTGCTTGTTTTCGGCTTAAGTTGAAGGCAAAGCTCTTATTCTGATGGAGCTCCTTATGTTCCCACTCAAACACCACGTATGTAGTATATGTGTGTAGTGGGGGGGGCAATGTGCACTCAGTGAAATGATGTTCTTTTACACATTAACCACAGAAAATGAGCTAAGGCCAATGAGAGAACTGCTAGACTCTGACATCACTGGATCTAAATAAACACAGTTGACAGTGAATTCTGGGACACCAGCACGGAGTCACAGCTAAACTGATAATTGCACAGGTTGCACCTTTAATAATTGTGTGTTGGTTTTAAACACTGTTGTGATGAGTTGAACCCACTCTGTATCCATGTTGACTGGACTTTGTCATAAGTTAATATAGTTTGTAACAGAGAAGGAGCCGGTTCAGCTGCTCCTGCTGTGGAGAAGCCTGTTTCTAATAGGATTATGCCAGCCTCATCATTTAAGATGAACCTGCTGCCTCACATCAGTTAGAGGGAGACCACAAATGACCATGTTGTTTTCAAAGCCAGAAAGAAAAAGGTCACCCTGAAAGAATTAAAATTTCAACAGTTCTACAGTGAATATTGGACAAGAATGCTCCATTTTCAGTATGCCCATATTTCTGTGTCCATTTTACTTTGCAGGCAGCATATTTTCCTGGCCTTAAGGTACTGTTGGGAATGATATATCTGAGTCACTGTCTATGAGTTACTTTCCATAAAAACTAATAATGATTCTTGGCCTCTATTATCATTTAAGAGAGATCAAAGAGCAAAATGAGTCCCATTTTTCCCCTTAAAGTGACATAAGTGTTGACCTGGGAGAATCCCTGCCAGGCCTGCCAGAAATCATCAGGGAAGTAATGTTCAATTATGCACACCATTTATTGTATTCCACTGGGCCAGATTAGAGAGGGAGGTTAAGGCAAGAAAGACGGTATCCCCATCACTTTGGTATCACTGTCCTAAAAGGCATTGACCTCTCACACAGATTAGTGCAGAGAAACACATTCAGCATCATATTTCATCTCAGCATGGAATATTTCACTCTGTAGAAGCTTTTTCCAGCATCTAATAGGTCCTTTCAGAGATCACCACTTTACCATAACATGAATACACATATCTCTAAAACGAAAGCAAAGGCCTTTCTAAATTTACATTATTGACTGAGGGGCAATTAAGTGCTTGTGTAATGGTTAATGGAAGGTTAATGTTAAAGTCTCAAGATAAGGTGTTGGGCTTAAAACACATTTATTGATTCAACAGCTCAGCGGATGATTTCATTCATGACTAGATAAATGCTTTTCTGCACTTTTTCACCACTAATATTCCCTCCCTTTGTCTGCTCATGGCGATATGTGTGTATCTGTAGTAGATCAGCCTATACTGTCACATCAGTCCATTACTTATGGTCATTTATATCATAATCATTATTAATACATTTTACAACCTACATTTTTAGTTGTTTTAGAAACCAGTGAGTCAAGGATGAAGATAAAATGAAAACTAAAATATTTTTGCCACCTTCTCTCTGCAAATAAAAAAGCATTCATCAGTTAAAAGCAGGGCCTCTGATAATGACTGAGGCCATAGTCGATGAATAAAAATAAATAAATAGATAAAACCTCCTGGGGCCTTTCATAGATGCCAGTTAAGCATCATGTTCATTTCAACTGCTTTAATTTCAATTCAGCAATATAATCCTGCTGTTTCCTACACTTTGTTGTTCTGGATTAATCGTCTAAGGTATTATCTTATTATCATTATCTTGTTATGATTTTACTGTTGTTATCTTATTGTCTGGTTTCAGTCACTGCAGGTGTGCAGTCAGTGCATTCAGGTCTCAGTATTGAAGAACCAGATGGACTGACTGTGGTGGTGAGGCTGATAGATCTACTAACAAGGGCATCATTACAATGAACAAGACTGCAGTTTGATTTCATTTGGTTTATTACCACCTGGGACAAACTGGACAAGATGATGATCACAGAGGGTTGAGTTAGTGGACTGTCTGTGAAAACTGACTCATCATCATCTTCATCATTTATGAAGCTGGGATGATGTCACCATTTTTAGTTTGGAGTTTGTTAGCAGCTGAATCTGATCATTGTTAGATATTTCCCTGTGCTGTAAATACTATATATATATATATATATATATATATATATATATATATATATATATGTGTGTGTGTGTGTGTGTGTGTGTGTGTGTGTGTGTGTGTGTGTCTGTGACTACAATATGATAATAAAAAAGTATGTACCTGGTGTGTTTTGTTTCATTCATTGTGATGCACTTTGCTGTGTAAGTAATTAAACCTGACCCACTGTAGGAAGGTACACAAGGTATGCCTGCAAATGTTTCACAATAAAAGCTCCATCAAGAACTAAAGAGTTTGTGTTCTCTGAAGTGCTTGAGGGCCTTTAATCTGAAACAGATCCTGGAAGGGTTGAGTTTGTATTAACAGCCCAATGCAGTAACGTTGACAGGGCAGACAGGAGCAAATCAAAATGACTTTCTCAAACAGAGGGCAGTTACAGAAAAATAAAAGGCCTGTCTCTAATACAAGCCTGCTTCATACAAAGGCCTGGTACCTTCTTTTTTTAATGACATGTTGCACTTTAAGATGAGATGGGAGCCCTGTAATGGCACATTATGCTCTACGTTAAAGACGGATACGGACGAGACGGATAAAACGGAGCAATACCACCGGAAATAGTTGAGTAGTGTAGCAATTCAAGCAAGGCATGGCAAATATATATGGAAACAACGAAGAAGAAAAAAGTGACGCGATAAAGTGTCAAAACTCTCCGTCCTCAAGTCTCGATGCACTTCATGGTCTCACAGCTTTATATTCACTATGTACATTATCACCACCTCCTCCGGCCGTCACCATGTTTGTTGTTGTTGAAACTTCTGAAACTTCACAGCCCCACTGTGGTTGTATTGATGTCAACGTAGAGGACGTGTGTGTGTATGTACGGGTCGACGGGTAGACCGTTTAGGGACAGACTTATCTATTTATGTATGTAGAGGGAGCATAAATGGGCCTGGAGCCAGTATCATAGACTACCCTGTCTCACCCCTGACTCTCTCACTGTTCCAAGACCAGGACAAAAAATATGAACATGCCTGTAGGTATCACCTCCAGCAGCAACACTAAACAAAAACAGTGCAGATAAGCCAGTGTCATGTTCTTCCTTCCCCCCCACTGAGAGACTATTGTAGAAGATACAGACAGAACAGGAGAAAAGACAGTCAGGAATGTGTCACAATTACCTTGGCTGTCCAGGATGTCCAGTCTCCATTCCTTTTTTGAGAAGTGAACATCTGAGACACAAAATTGATTTGAGTGAGGGCATTATATTGAGTTGACATATACTAGATGTCTGAATGCATGCTTTGGGGTGAGGACTGATTGAGAGCGAATGAGATGACAATTTTCCAATTCAAAAAAGTGTCATTGGAGACAGAAACACTTCAAGAAATCTTACATGGGTATTGTGGTGCGTGGAATACAAACGCTAATGTTACACGTTTTGTACGGTATAAACTGTGGTGGGGGAGGCAGGGGGTGGGATGTTGGGGGAGGGGGTTACATTCATTGATGATATCAAAAGAGCACCCACTGTTGAGAGCATTCTGAACCCAGAGCTAAGGTGGACAAAAAGCAGTGGCATCAATTCAACAAGATTAAAAGAAAACCTACTGTACTATTGAGTGCATCAATTCTGGAGTACAAAAGAGGGAGGTAAGTGTCGAGATGAGTAGAGGGCTGGCTCTAGTCTCTACATAACCTCCTGCCCCGACACAAAGCAGCGGTTTGAACCTCTCAGAGCAGACGCATACATACAGATAGGCTTGTCTGCATGCTAATTCTAGGGAGATACAATTTGAAGCACTAAAACCCTCAATGTCACATGCAAATCACGTCTCGCTTTAATTCCACAGACACAAACTGTCAAATACTGCAGTGATCAGCCTGGAGGAAGAGTGACACCACCACTGATGAAAGAGAGCACAGGGGAAGGGACTGCAAGAGAACAGATTCACTCAGTCTCTATCCTGTTCCCAGCATTTCACAGGTTATTCTCCTGTCACTGTAAAATGTGTCTCTGGTTAGAAACATCCTCCCCCATGTCTGGATGGGATGGGCAGATATCAAAAGGTTTAAATGATATTCTTTACAGCTTCAGCATGCAAACAGAGTGGAAGTGTGGTCTTCTCCTGAGCTCTAAACGATGCATAGGATACATATGTGAGATATGATATAATGGGTAAGAAAACTGATTCTATTTCCTCAACAAATGAACGAACCTCATCTTTCTCCAGTAGACTGGTGTGGAAAACGAACATCTTCCATGTGGATAGTTTTTCTCTCACAGGCTGGAACATCAGTTTATCATCTCCAGCTACTTTCTAAGGAATTCTCATATGCTGAATCTCAGGTAGTCTCTGTCTAAGACGATCACTCACACGTTCCATTCAGATACAGAACACTTCTGCCAACAGATAAACATTCAGTGGACTGAGACTGAAGCACCAACTAGTTCACTATGATGAAGTGTAGCAACAACAAACAATATGACTGGAAACATTATCTTCAGACGGGGCACCATGCCACTTTTCTGTCACTGGTCTGTATGTATGTATGTATGTACCCCAAAGCACCTATGGGTACAGGACCACAGCTGTTATTTATTTATTAGTCCATAAGAACGACATGTTAATCAGAATCTGTGTGCATGTTGTCGTTATAGGTGTTCGTTTAGAGAAACCAACCGGACATGATGAACCAGAGTTAATCCTAACATTAGAGGCAGGAGATCAAGAAACAGGTTTTGGAAGCCACAGCTGTTGAAGCTGGCATAGATCAGTTTATCACACCAGTAAAAAGGCAGAGTCAGCTGATTGGCCATTTATTTTGAAGACATATTAAAAATATCCGAAGGATTTAGTGCTGTGATATTCCTGCAGCACATGAGCAGAGGGTTACTGAGCATACTCAGATGATCTACTATAATGTTTGTGTTGCTAAACGTGTCTCATGTTCTAACTCTGTCCCAGGATCAGTACTGGAGCTCACTCAGCTGTGTTTCATCAGATCATGAAAAATTTAAGACGTTTAATGAACAGTAGCGTACAGTGAGATATTAGCATCAGAGCATGGACAACAGAGGGGAAGTCATTCCAGACTGATGATTAATGATGCTAATGGTAAAATGACTTTGTAAAGAAATAGTAATGAGTGAATTACCTTCTGTTTGTTCAGCAGCAGGTGCTGAAGGAGAGAGATAGGAGCGAGGCAAAGAGAGGGAGGGAGAACACTACAAATAATAAGAAAAGAAATAGCATTTATTTCCTGCTGACAAGAGAAGAACCAGAAGTCTCTACAATCATGGCAAAGTCTCTGCTAACTACAAATCACCAGCCCTCATTCATCCTCCGCTTTGGTAGTGTCCTCTGGACAATATGGTCAATCCCTCTCTTTGCGTGCTGTCCCGTGAATTTAGTCCCATTGTGGGGAGAGAAGCAGAACCAATCAAACCACAGTAACCAGCAATCAGCCTGGGACCCTTCAGCCCCCGGACTGAAGGGTCCCATGTGCCCCTACAGCCTGAAAAAAGCCACACGCCTGGTTAAATCAGGATCCTGAAGACACTCTCCAGCAGCTGCAGGTCTGTGGAGTCGGGCCGTGACAAAATGATGGCAGGATGTAGTCGTCACAGACACCTTCCAGCGGACACGTTTCACCTCAATGCACAATCAATCCAGACTCTCCCTTAATGCTGACACCTCAGAGCCATGAAAAGCTCTTTGGGCAGAACCAGAGGAGAATATCATGAAGCCTTTTTGTATATGTATAAAAAGGGAGAAATATTCATTGTAGCTTTCACTGAAATAGAGGAGTGTGGAATGTTAACAGCCTTTTTTCATGCTGCCTTTCACAACTAGTTTGAAAGCTATTGATTTATGATTGGACTGAGGGCCTCGGTTGATGCTCCCCTTCAGTTATTCTTTTGATTTGAAACTAATTGCCATATAAATAGATGTTTAAAGGAAGTCAACAACAGACGGGACGTCGCAGCGCATATGATCAGCTGCTGAGATGGAACGGCTGCTCTGGAAGTATGAAATGTACTTCCTGCACCTCATGATGAAGAGGAATCCATGTCATTGTCATAATTGACTTCTTCACCACTGTCCTAGTCAGTATTTTGTTGTTTATGAAGTAGCTTTTTTTGTTTTGCTTTATTTCATCTAACATTCAAAATCAACATAAAGAATTGGATGTAAGCATCCTTTAACACAAACTGCTGTAGTGATGAAAAGGTACCATATATAAAGTAGTATGAAGTAGCATGAAGTAAGATGTCTGTTAGAGGTAGTACTGTGGTAGTACTGAGGTAGTACTGAGGTAGTACTGTGGTAGTACTGAGGTAGTACTGAGGTAGTACTGAGGTAGTACTGAGGTAGTACTGAGGTAGTACTGTGTTTCAACAAGCTCCAAATGTCAGGCTGATAGTAATGAAAGTATCTTCATGAAGCAAGATGATATAAAGTAGCATTAGAACATTCTCAGAAGTCCACATGTGAACCCTGGACTGTTAAGGGGAACCCTCTAGTAAGAGATGTGGCTTGACTAGATAGTCTAGTCAGGAGGTTGATCGGTCGCTCACAGAACGAAAGGTCGGTGGTTCGATCCCCAGCCCCTGCAAGTCTACAAGTTGAAGTATCCCTGAGCAAAGATACTGAACCCCAATCGGCGCCATACTGTAAAGACAGCACACTGCTCCTCAGGGATGGGTCAAATGCAGAGAAAGAATTTCCCCCTGAGGGATTAATAAAATATCTAAAAGAAAGAAAAAAAGAAGTCTAGACGTCTGAAGTCCTGCGCAGCGTTCTGATGATATAAGGGACAGTGACTGTCCTCATTCTCATTGGTGGGTTGTTGCAGGAGAGGAAATGATCCTAATATGATCCACAGAGTTTTCACCGAGGCACAAACAATGCATAAAGGAATGTAGTTAGCATTAGCATAGAGGAACCAAATCCTATTGATGCATCACCTGATAGTTTCATGGAAAGAGACTGGGCTGTCCTCTGATCACATGATGGCAGCTCCTCCTGTCAGATGTCCCGTCATGTCTTTGGACTGTCTAAGATATTTACAATGCCATTAATTGGCTGCAATCTTTTGTAGTCTTAAGTTGGATTGTGTTTGGTGAGGAGAAAATGCCACCTGTACAATAATAGATATACATTTGTGTGTAATTGTTTTGAAGACATGATGCCAGTATAGATACCAACAGAAAGAAATGAAAAATGCATAACTCATTTTCCAGCCCCTGTTATAAAGTTGGTGGTTCATCTACGTATATGTAGGACAGGGTTTTTGCTCATTCTCAGGATACAGGATTTGGACATGTTTGACTGATTTTTGTGAGGAGTCTTGGTGAAAACACCATTGTTGAAGAAAAAGCCATGGTGCCTTTATCCAACTAATCCCAAATAACTCCTCCCTCATTAAACTAACTCACCCCCTAAAAAAGCATGAAGACTGGGGAGAAAATAGCATCTGCAAGAATGTCAGAGCTGGTGCAGCATGACCAGGATCACACCTCTGACATGCTGGAGGTGGTTCTGGAGCTCTGGAGGGACCAGCGACAGCCTGAACCCCATTAAAAACCTGTGGGGTTGGTTGAGTGATCGAGGGCAACATCATGGACAATCTCCACAGACTCAGCAACAACTCTGACTGAAGAGTGGGCTGCCATCCAACAGGATGACATTATCCCACAGGATGACATCATCTGGAGGTTGTAGCAGTCCATGAGGAGGAGGATTACAGCTGTAATGCTGAGGAGGGACAGAGTAATTACTGTTTGTGTCACCAGATAAAACTGATGGTGTTTATGTGTTTGGTGTTGTTTTTATCATGTCTCTCTGTTTTTGTTACTTATTAAATTAAGATTATCATTAAAAGTCAATAAGAACAAAATCCAGTTTGTTATTTTCATTCACCACAAACTACCTACTGTGTAAACACAAGACAAGAGGCATCGACTATATTTGTCCTGGGGACAGAACTAAGAACTAACTTCTTTGGGAGCCATGCTTTCAAATAAAAACCGTTAACCTCATGAGCCTAATATTATTTTATATCTTCATGCTTTTACAAAAATAATGTAATTATTATCTGTCTATGTCTGAAATCCTTAATGAAAACTAGATGCTGGTGTCTAAAAGACGAGCTTTAGGCGTTCTAGTCTGGCTGCTGTCAGACTGGGATGTCCAGTCTGGGAGCCAGCTGGTCTCATGGTGGGTCCACAGAGTCCAGTGGATGGAGCTGAGAACAGCCTGATCACTGACTATTATCAGGGCATTCCACTGGTGACATTTATACATTTTCTGAATTCCTCTGCAGGTGAGATAAAGTCACATTAAGGATATGATTTTAAAAAAAGGCATAATGTGGGTCCATCAGACCCATGAAAGTATAGAAACAACGTTGTTCTGTGGGTTTACACTCTACACCTGTACACACAGAGTCTCTGCTGGCTCCATCCCAACGATGACTGAATTCCTGATGTTTTCCATTTAAAATATGTGCAGCAGCCTATTTTTCCTGTTTGCTTCACTGATTACAAGCCTGCCTTCAAAACTAGACTCTGAGAAGGAATAAGCCCAAATTAGCTTAAGTGCTTTAATTTTGCAATTACCATACAATTACCATACTTGCAGTCTCCTCATGACATTCATCACTTAGCAGCAAGATTGTAGATGTCATGTTTGTCACATAATTATCTATTCCAGCATTACTGTCTGGGATAATTAATAATTACCCCTCATGTCTTACTGTATACACTGGAATCTCCTGCGGACATAGAAAGCACCATGCACCTGCTCATTGCTGTCCATTTTAAGGGGAATTACTCGTCTTGCATTTTCCTGCTTTTCACAGGCCTGCCTCTATGAAGCTGTCAATTTTCTCCAAATTGCAGTAATGGCTGGTGAGATTTGGTCACATTGTGCACACACAGTCTTTTCGCTCCAAGTGACATGGGGCAAATACATCCACTGCATGTTAGCTCACCCTGTGGCTCACTGAAAGCAAACCTTCAGCTCCAGAGGGAGCTGCTCCAAATGCTGACATTTTATCAAAGTAAAGAACAATTTACCAGCATCTCACACCACCACATATTTTAGATTCATTTCCATTCTTTGGTCAAAATTTATAAGCATAAATTACAATGATGGAGCATAAAAACTTAAGCCACAACATTATCACAGATGCTGACCTGACAGCAGTGAGGTGTTTACAGAGGCCTCCTCCATGCGTTTCATGATGAGACACAAAGCAGATCCAGCCAGTAATTCAGAGAAGCCTTTGGCAGGCGGGTCGAGGGAAATGACTGACAGACAAATTAACAAGCAGCTGAACCAGAAAAAAGCCTCTCAAACATGTCCTGGAGAGGAGAGACGACAAGGATGAAAAAATCCACATCCAGAAATGATGTCGAAATTTCCTTTGGGATCAATAAAGTATTTATTACCTATCTTCTATCTGTCTTCCTACTATCATGTTGACTTAGGAGGAAAGTCTTTCACCAGAGTTCAGTAATAAAAAGTTCTGCAATAAAAATGTTTATTTCCTCTGCAAAGAATGTTTTATCTGTCTGTCTGTCTGACTGTCTGTCTGTCTATCTCTCTGTGTGTGTCTGTCTGTCTGTCTGACTATCTGTCTGTCTATCTCTCTGTGTGTCTGTCTGTCTGTGTGTGTCTGTGTCTGTCTGTCTGTCTGTCTGTCTGTCTGTGTGTGTCTGTCTGTGACTATCTGTCTGTCTGTCTGTGTATGTGTCTGTCTTTGTCTGTCTCTGTCTGTCTGTGTGTGTGTGTGTGTCTGTGTCTGTATGTGTCTGTCTGTGTCTGTGTGTGTCTGTCTGTCTGTCTGTGTCTGTGTGTGTCTGTCTGTGTCTATCTGTCTGTCTGTCTGTGTCTGTCTGTCTGTCTGTGTCTGTGTGTGTCTGTCTGTGTCTCTCTGTCTGTCTATCTGTCTGTCTGTGTCTGTCTGTGTCTGTCTGTCTGTCTGTGTCTGTGTGTGTCTGTCTGTGTCTGTGTGTGTCTGTCTGTGTCTGTCTGTCTGTCTGTGTCTGTGTGTGTCTGTCTGTGTCTGTCTGTGTCTGTGTGTGTCTGTCTGTGTCTCTCAGACAGATAACAGACAGGTGAACAGACAGGTGAACAGACAGATGAACAGACAGGTGAACAGACAGATGAACAGACAGGTGAACAGACAGATGAACAGACAGGTGAACAGACAGATAACAGACAGATGAACAGACAGGTGAACAGACAGATAACAGACAGGTGAACAGACAGATGAACAGACAGGTGAACAGACAGGTGAACAGACAGATGAACAGACAGGTGAACAGACAGATAACAGACAGATGAACAGACAGGTGAACAGACAGATAACAGACAGGTGAACAGACAGGTGAACAGACAGATAACAGACAGGTGAACAGACAGGTGAACAGACAGATAACAGACAGATGAACAGACAGATGAACAGACAGGTGAACAGACAGATGAACAGACAGATGAACAGACAGGTGAACAGACAGATGAACAGACAGATGAACAGACAGGTGAACAGACAGATGAACAGACAGGTGAACAGACAGATGAACAGACAGGTGAACAGACAGATGAACAGACAGGTGAACAGACAGATAACAGACAGATGAACAGACAGGTGAACAGACAGATAACAGACAGGTGAACAGACAGATAACAGACAGGTGAACAGACAGACAGATGAACAGACAGGTGAACAGACAGATGAACAGACAGGTGAACAGACAGACAGATTAACAGACAGGTGAACAGACAGACAGATTAACAGACAGGTGAACAGACAGACAGATGAACAGACAGGTGAACAGACAGACAGATGAACAGACAGGTGAACAGACAGACAGACAGGTATCTGTTCTTTCTCTTCATTCTTTCAGCTGTTTTGTTGCCTGCTATGTTAATGATATAAAACAGATAAACAGAGCCATGGGCATTACTTTGGTTTGAATTCAAACTCTAATTAGCATTTGCCATATTACTGACTGTATGGAGAAAGTGTCAGCCAAACGTACTGTTTCCCACAGCATTAGTTTTATAACAATTCCCTGATGAGGCAATATTGTAGCTTTTAATAGTCACTATTTACACCACATTTGTTGCCAAAGGACAAAAAGTAAAAACTGCTTCTAATGATCGGTTCTGGCAACAGTAAATGCTTTTATGTAAATGCCAGCAACTAAATTGTGACCTGGAAACAAAGGCAACTTGGTGGTGAGTGTGCAGCTAAATGCATTAGTGGATCAATTAAACACTAGTCTTCCTCTGCTTAGGTTGCTATAGCAACTGACTGGCAAATGCAGTGAAAAAGGATGGAAACACGGGGACTGCACATAGAAATCCTCCTATTTTTAATTTGTCTTTATCGTGAGAACAAATCGTCATGCTTAGGTTAGATATGTTCTAAAACCTCACAATGTAAACAGTCTGCATCATGTTGTGATCATGTTCTCTGTCTCCAGGGCTCTTGAGACATGAGGGCAGTCTTATCCAAAATGTGACAAAATATCAAACAATCCTCACAGCACTTTTCTCATGAATATGAGCATCCCCACACCAACACTGCAAAATATACATGGTGGAAACAGCGTTTCTATGAACTGCAGTCATTTTAACAGGCTAAACCGGACCTGATCAAAACAAGGCTTTTTACTACAGCAATGCAGCGTGTTACGTAACGCTCGACTACATAACGTACACCTATTTGTTACTGATGAGAGTTATCTTTGGTGGGTGCCAGTTGGAACACTAGGCAGCACTGTTTGTACACCTAAAACAGGAACGCACCATGCTGCAGTGCTGAGCTAATGTGTTTTCCCAAGGCTGCTGCTAACCAGCTGCTGGTTGATGGACTAACTATGACTCTTTGGTCTTCATGTAGTCGTCATTTGGTCAAAAGCACACGATGGCACGATTTCAGGTTCTTGAGACATGCAACACAATGACCTTGTGCCTCCTGTGGAACGAGTCCCCAGATACCAGGAGCAGCACCTGCAACAGCTTTCATGAAGTGGACAGAGATCATTAATTATTTATTATAATGATATTGACAATGTTACTGTCAAAAGATTTTTACATTCAAGATAAATGTATGATGGAGGTGACTGAAGGAATGCACTAAAGACAATGACACATGGAAACAAACAGCCTTTCACACTCACATTCACGCCTACAGTCAATTTAGAGTCACCAGTTCATCTACAGTATATTACATGTCTTTGGTGGTGGGAGGAAGCTGGAGAGCCTGGAGGGAATCTGTGCAGACACGGGGAGAACATGCAAACTCCATACAGAAAAGTCCCAGGTCCTCAGGTAGATTTGAACCCAGAACCTTCTTGCTGTGGGGCAACAGTGCATCATGCTGCCCTATAATAAAATTACAACCCCATTTCCAAAAAAGCTGGGACACTGTGTAAAATGTAAATAGAAACAGATGTGATGATTTGCAAAACAGTGAAACTTCATATTTAATTGAAAATAGCACAAAGACAACATATTAAATGTTGAAAATAAGAACTTTCATTGCTTTTTGAAAATTATATCCTCATTTTGAATTTGATGCCAGCAACACATTTCTAAAAAGTTGGACAGTGGAAACAAAAGACTGTAAAAGTAGTGAAATGCTAAAAGAAAACAGCTGGTGGATCATCTCAACATTAATGAGGTTACCTGGAAACAGGTTAGTAACATGATTGGGTATAAAAAGAGCATCAGAGAGACGGAGTCTGTCTGAAGTAAAGATGGGGAGGAGTTCACCACTCTGTGAAAGACTGCACTGGAAAATAGTGCAAGAGTTTAAGAATAATCGCTGCATCCACAAATGACAGCTGAAACTCTACCACACAAAGATTAAACCGTATATAAACCAGATCCAGAAACGCCCCGCCTTCACTGGACGAGTCAACATTTGAAATTAAAAATATGAAACGTAAAATAGTACCCTGAACTCTGGAGCAGCTGAAATCCTACATCAGACAAGAATGGAAAACATTCCACTTTAAAATGACATCAGCTGGTCTCCTCAGTTCACATATTATTACAGTGATGTTAAAAGAAGAGGTGATGCAACACAGTGGTAAACATGACCCTGTCCAACTTTTTAGAAACATGTTGCTGGCATCAAATTCTAAATGATGATTCATTTTCAAAAACAATTAAAATTTTCAGTTTCAACATTTCAAATGTTGTCTTTGTGTTATTTTCAATGACATATGGGGTTTTAATCATTTGCAAATCATTGCAGACTGTTTTTATTTACATTTTACACAGCGTCCCAACTTTTTTGAAAACAGGGTTGTATTATTATTTTCAAAAAGTAGAAGTAGCAGAAATTTAAGTGCATTTAAATGAACTGAGTTCTAATTTCAATAACTCATTTTTGAGTAGATTAAATTAATGGAATCGAGTGTCTTCAACTATTTGGAGGATCATTATCTGAACTTACATTTATTAAGATATGCTGTTAGGTTTCACAGTGTTGCTGTGCCACGTCTGTGCACAGTGGCAAGGCAATGGATGTCATATGGCAGCAAAGATCATTTATACTGCATAGGGAGAAATGTAATTGATGGTCACATGAGCCAGTGATGCATAAGCCTTCAGCACATTTGTAACTTTTCAGCTGTGAATAACTCGTCAAGATTGAATGCTGTGAGACGAACAGTCATAAAATTGAGATGCAAATGAAGGTGTGAAGGGAGCTACATGTAAACACAGTAAGAAAGTAAATGTAAACCATTACTCTTGCTCATGTGGGAGCTCTGGTGTAATGTACTGACTTCAAAATGGATTACCTCCAACTAGCAGGTCATGTTTTCGGGGCATGAAACTTGGTGAAAAAGTGTAGCATGAGCCAAGGAAGAACCAAGTCAATATTATAGTGAATCTGAATCACAGGTTGGATGCTTTCATTATTCTGCAAACAATCCTCCTCATCGGATGGAGAGAGCAGCTGTTGAACGAGTTGACAGAGTTGATGATGATGCTTCAGCTACAAGCAACCATATTTTAACATAATTGTAATACGTTTAACCTTTCTGTTGTGTTCTGGTCAAATCTAGTTAAATTCAATTTTTAAAATGTAGTTAATGTCACCTGTTTGTCAGAAGGTTCCATGGCTTTGTTCACACATGACATCTGAACACACAAATTTTGAGAATTTTTATTACATTTTGAATGTTTTATTGAACTTGTGTACACCTTTGGTGTTCCCGGTCAAAAATAACCAGACATTAGAAATGCCTCTTTTTGGTTTGCATGACAACCTCCGCAGGAGCCTATGTCCAATAGAATTTTTACCCCATGGGAACCACAACCTGTCAGGAACAACCACAACATTGTTTCAGTGATATCTACAGCTTTCTCTCTGCTCTGGTAAAAGGGGAAGGAAGTGACAAGCCATCTTTCCCTCTGTTCAGGATCTTGGTTGGGTGCTGAGTACCCCATGGAGTTTAGGATTTAAGCTGCTCAATGTGGGCGAGGACACTCGGCTTTGCAGTCAGCATTTTGTCATGGTTTAGCCAACAACATTAAAGATGAATATGCTGTTCACGATGAAAGTATTTGCTTCTCCCTCGCCACCAGATTAGATAATCATCTTTGGTAACATAGTAGGGGGAAGCTGAATCCAAGCTACCCTGGATTGAATATGCCCACAATTCTCTCACAGCGTAGCCACATGTATGTCACCATTTATGGCCTCCCTTGGCCACCATCTACCCTTTTCCCTGCACAGCTGTATAATATGACTGCGCCTTCAGTTCATGTTAACCTGTGATGCTGCCGCCGCATTTGGAACAGTGTTCGAGCAGCTCTTGTCCACACTGTGACCCCTAATCAACACACTGAAAACCACCATAGGACCCCCATCCCCGACTACCAGCCTGAGCAGATAGTGTGGCTCTCCTCCAGTGACGTCCCTCTTAAAACGGACTGATGAAAGTTGGCTCCTCGCTTCATTGGACCTTTTGAAATTGAAAAGTTCATAAATCCCACATCTGTGAAATTAAAACACCATACCTCCATGAGCATCCACCCCTTCTTTCACATATCCCTGTTAAAGCCTGTCTCCTCCAGCCTTCTGTGACCTCCAGCCAAACCCCCTCCATCCCCAAGGATCATCAACAATCATCCTGCCCACTCTGGATGTCCTCCTTCGGGACTGTGGGTTCCAATACCTGGTAGACTGGGAGGGCGATGGACTGGAGGAACGTTCCTGGATCCCTGGCAGCTCCATTGTGGATGCAGTTCTCTTAAGAGACTTTAACAGAGAGCACCAGGAAAAGACAAGGCCTCATGGACAACAAGCTAAAACACTTTCATTGTGTCCCAATATAGCTTGATTCTGTTTCTCAATATTGTAAATGCAGATCAACTAATGAATGGTGGCTGTGTTGACTGGCTGCATCTGAACACTGTTGTGGTCGGGTGTTTGGTTTGCCTACTTAAAATGTGCCAAAGGACCAAAGTATGCTAATTGTAATGATATGTTCCCTGCAATTTTATCTCTTAGGATGAGATAATTTTCTCAAACATAGCACCCTTCAGATAATTCTGTGGCTGGAGTGTCTCATCTCAGCTGAAGTACAGGGGTCATTAAGTGTTGTTGTGGGGAGCTGACTGTGAGGATGGACCTAAGCCCCCAATCCTCCAGCACCCCTCCCCCAAACTCTCACCACCGGATCTTCTTCAATCACAGTAAATCCTGCTTTATATCAAAATTATCTCATGTATGCAGGTTTTTTTAAATGCTAAAAAATAGCCTTTCCCATTGCCTGCAGTTTACCTTTCTGTTTCCTTTTCCTTTTGTCTGGTGTGTCACATTCTACACCTCAAATGTAACAGACACAAAATAAAACAAACAAACAAAAAAAACAGTACAATATACAGTATATATACACACACATATTTTTTTATGTCATGTCATCCTGTTCATATTAAATATCAAAGGTAAATTAAGGTTCACATCTTTAATCACCCATACAGAAAATAATTTTTGTAGACATTAGTGGTTTTTCCCGTAGTGTTTACAAGTCAGAAAGTGTGGATGGTGATACAGAACAACAACAGTCAGTACTGTGCTTGTCTACCTCCATAAGGGGGGTTAATAAGACATTAATCTGGACTTGTAGGATGACATGCCATTCTTCCTGCAGAGCTGTGACAAGTTGTTCATGTGTTGCTGGAGCAGGATCTCTCTCTCTCACCCGGTGGTCCTGAACGTCCCATAGATGATCTATTGGGTTGAGATCTGGTGAATATGCTGGCCAAGGAAGGACAGAGACATTGGTCCAGGTAGGCTACTCCTGACAGACAGAATGGAGCTGGATCTGAAAACTAAAGGTGATGACTGCCGTCATTTGACCCAGGAATGGATGCTGATCGTACCCTTTCACAGTGAAGATGCCAGGTGTTTGTGTTTTTTTTTTCTTTGTCAAAGGGGTGTTAGTTGTTCCATTGCTGTGGCCATGCCACTAAAGCTACTTAGGTGTAATATTTTAGAGCAGTGTACAATTTATTGCAATATTCTTTATTTGGATAAAAATATTCTTTAACAAGACAGAGAAATTCAGACAGAACCTCATACCAGAATGGGACAAAAATTGTCTTTACATTTCCATTGCACAAGATTTTTCTAGATACTACCATGCCAAACCACTCCATTGTGTTAGCACTAATAAGGCCTTTATAACAAAGACAAACAACAAAGACATGTTGGTGCTATGAGTGCCATCAATTCATAAAGAGGATCTATTTTTCCTTGGGTGAGGGAGTATTTATTACACCTCCAGCCTAGGGAGTGGAGTGCAGAGCACTCTGCTAGAGGCCCAAATGGATTTTCAACTATGGACCCTAAACCTTTCAAACCATAACGCTGCTGAATAGCAGTTAGTTGTTGCCATGCCAACGCCATCTAGAGGGACATTTCAGCTGCATCAGAGAGAAAGCTTGGCCAGATGTCTTCAACAATTTGCTCTGAAAAGATTCACCATCCACCATGCTTATTAGAGAGCAGCAATCAGAGGAACAGGGAGACGCGGCTCTCCTGTCTGGACGGCACGTTTCTCCATCTCTCTCACACCTTTGGAAAAAAGAGAAGATGACCACAAAAACATGGCACTTCTCTCAGATGTACAGCTAGTTCCACTGGCTGTTTTTGGTGTATGTTTTCTAAAATATTTACGTCTTATTTCTGCATCTGTGACATGCCCAGTTCAGTCTGCAGCTGACACACTCTGCTAGTGCAAAGGGGCATCTGGCCAACACAGAAGAGAGCAACAACCTGTGTGAATTATTAATGGCATAAATCAACACCTGCGGTGTGGCTGAGAACGCTGCTCTCAGCCTTGGGAAAGCTCTCTGACCAGCCAGGCTGGCAGCTAACTAACCGTCCCTGCCCACCATTATGTCAATAAACATAGGGAGTTAGAACATATATACTGGAATGATAAGAATCATAAGATTTAGATAAACTGATTTAACTCAAACTGTTCAAAGCTCAGAAATGTACTTAATAGCATGGGAATTATCATAAAACATAATAGAAAAGTCTGTTAGTGCTGGAAGATGACGTTTCAGATTCTGATTGACTCTAGAACACACATGTACGACCGTAGAACAAAACATCGTAGAATGGACCTCTGGAACATGGAAGCCTGTGAGCTAGTTCAGGCTGACAGCTGGAGCTGCACTGGTACAAACATACATATGCACATGACACGCCTCCCTCTCCTCTGCCGTCATCAAACACACCCTCCCAAATTGGCCGGTTATTTAAGCTGCAATAATTTCCCATCTCCCCCTCTGCCTGTCAATGCTGCTGCTGCTCTGCATGTGTACTGCTGCCTGCACCTTCAGCCCCACCTCTACCCCAGCATCCACCTGTAGGTTAAGGGGGTTCAAGAAGTTTGCTCATCACTCCCCAATATCTCTATGTAAACAAATCTGTGGGGAATGACGCCACATGTTCTGCTGCTGTAATAATAAACATTTCAAAATTGTGAGTTGTACTATAATATATATATAATACTTTTGGGTATTTTAGGAAGTCTTTAACAAGAAATGTATGAAATCATTAAATATAGACTAGTTTCAACTTTTCAATCTTTCCCACAATCGAGTCTCAAAGCCTTGAATTTTATCTGACTTTGTGGAGGAAAAAGAAAATGTTGACAGAGAAAATATAAGTTATAGTAAGGTTTTCAAGTTTTAAAACAAAAACACACAACTGTCCTTGCAAACAAGTCTGGATTATCAACCATTCAAAAGCATCATAAGCTCCATGTTTACTAAATGCCATTTACATAGTGTCAATCTGAGTATTCTCATTGGGTGGTAACATGCAGCACCATGTAAACTCATGTGAGGAGGTCCTCAAAGTGCTTCCTGTACTGTTTCCTCATGTTGAGGCTCAGGCTTGTAGAAAGGCCCCGGGTCAAAAGCTGATTGAAGTTCTTCCATCCCTCTTTAATGTTTGTCTCTAGGGAGACGAGTGATGCACAGTTTGTTTCTGAGTTAAACTGCTGGAAGAGGACAGATGCTCTCCTTACTTTCTAACATGATATGCATTCATGTGGAAACCTGAAGCCTGCAGGTCATATATACACATTTTAATGTGACTCTCAGTGAAGTAGGAGACAGAGATGTTTCATACAAACTATTATTATTCTATTTCTATTTGTTCTAGTTGTTGTTGTCAGTCAGTCAACCTGTGTTAACTATAGACAAGGGTGGTGTAGTGGGTACTGTTGCCTCACAGGTTTGGGGTGAGACACAGGAAACATTCTCAGTCATTAAAACACACCCTGCAGGGTGACTTAGAGTGAAGGACGGCCTGAAGCTCATGTGACTCCAGCTGATCCAGTCCTGTTCCTGATGGACTGCAGGAAGCAGTCCAACTGTGGTCGTCATCAGAAGTCATTAGTTTGAATTTCAAAAAAAAAATGTTTTGTTTCCAGTTCTCTCTCCTCGCTGCCTGACCTTTGTTTGGTAGTTCTGACACAAACTTCCTGCATGGGTGGGGTTTTTATTTCTGGGCTGTGTCCCCATTGGTGAATGGGATTTTTAATTGACAAATTTGATCCAGTGCTCACCAGTTAACTTTTATGGATTTCTATAAGACCAGTGCAGCGAGCGTTGTAAACCTGCCTGTTCAGAATGGGCCTTTGTTCAACCTGTGGTACAGCCAGCATCAACAAACACATCAAACAGTGTTTGACACCCTCACATCATTCTATGCTCTTCATCAGTACAGACTGGTTGGTTGTTTTAAAGTTGTAGTCCTTCCTGTAGTCCTTTGTCCATGTAGTAGCCTGGTCCTGGGGCATGTTCTTTAATCTCACCGTGTAAAGCTGCAGCACCAGCTGCTGAAGCCGTCTGAAGATCCTAACCAACATGCTAAAACTGGATGAGCTTTTCAGTTTGTCTGTAACCTGAGTATGGAACCAAGGAGTCAGGAGTATGAGTAACACAGATGTTTGATGATGTCTCATTGTGTAGACGTACTGAAGCAAACTGAATGTTACAGGTGATGTTAAACCTGTGGTTTAGTTGTGTGGTACCCCTACAGCCCCCTTGCTGACACCATGGCTGCTGATAGCTCATAGCCAGCATGTACAGAGAAAAGCTATGGGAATGTAAAAAGCCTGTGACATTCAGGAATAGCTGCGTTTCACTGATATTGATGTTACAGGTTAAACTTATGTGACTGAGGAGCAAAGAATGTTAAGAAGTTTGGAGCCTCGGTGCAGAACAAAGCCTGAATAGCAGAGCCTGAAATAATGTTAAGAGAAGGCGCAAGGCCAGAAACAGAATACATTACTGTTGGTGCGTAAAAAAGAAGATAAAAGAAATGCAACACATTTTTCTGCACACCTGAGACACACTTTTCAAAGTGGGCACTGTTTCTTAGACTGCTAATGGACTGATGAATGCAGCTACGTCAAACCACAGTGAACACAGTCCTATTCCTTTCACATGATTGATGCATTATTAGTAGAAAGATTTGCTCAAGTTCATCTGAAATGCATTAGGAGACCAAAAACCTTAAAACAAATGTGTCTGAGTAATTAAAAATAAACCTTGAATTGGAAACTGAATGCATTGGCCTAAAACCAAATGTAGTCCATGAATGAGTCAATGCACAGATCCAGCATTATTAGCCAGCCACTCTCTAATGTTCCTGATGGGAAGTAGCGAGAGCCACTTCCTCCCTCCAACCTTCTCCCACACGTTTGACTTTCCTCTGCAGAGCAGTGTGTAATCAGGCCTTTGTCTCAGCGCCGCTGAGATAAGAGTGGGAATAAATTCTCTGCTCATGCTGTTTATCAGTGCCTCTGTTTCGCTCCACGTGTTTGTCAGCACATCATTAGGGGGCAGCGGATGGCTAATTAGTTGTTTATATAGCAAGCTGATTACAAGCTGGATTTGCATTGTGTTGCACCATGGGATCCATGCAGAGATAGTGAGCTCTCAGGCACCAGCTTTGAAACCCATTTCCTTCTCTCATTCTGTTGGCGTTCAGCTAACAGACAGCCTTAGCTCTGGACGCTGATAATCAGTTCTAGTTTGGTTTCTGCACCAAATGTTCCTCAAACCTGAATGAAATAATGACAATAGATTGAAGTTTACCTCCAATGCATTTATACATTGTGCTTCCTCTCCCTGCTCTGACTGCTCAGTCCTTTTTGGCCCATTGACCTTCTATTAGGACAACATCACAACATGAAAAAATACTTTGTATGCATATATTACAAGTATAAATAATAGCATGGTTCTTATGTGTATGTTTATGTTAATTTTGTGGTGTGTCAGTTTAAATAAAGACATGAGAAAAATAAAATTAATTTTAAAAAATAAGGCTAATCACCACCCCTAAACATGAATGACTGAATCATACAACCTAATAAATTTAATCAACCTAATCCATCTATCTATCCATCTATCTGTGTGTCTATCTATCTATCTATCTATCTATCTATCTATCTATCTGTCTATCTATCTATCTATCTATCTATCGATCATCTATCTATCTATCTATCTATCTGTCTATCTATCTATCTATCTATCTATCTATCTATCTATCTGTCTATCTATCTATCTATCTATCTATCTATCATCTATCTATCTATCTATCTATCTGTCTATCTATCTATCTGTCTATCTATCTATCTATCTATCTATTTATCTATCTGTCTATCTATCTATCTATCTATCCATCCATCCATCCATCCATCTATCTATCTATCTATCTGTCTATCTATCTATTTATCTATCATCTATCTATCTATCTATCTATCACCTTTCTATTTATCTATCTGTATATCTATCTATCTATCTATCTATCTATCTATCATCTATCTATCTATCTATCTATCTATCTATCTATCTATCATCTATCTATTTATCTATCTGTATATCTATCTATCTATCTATCTATTTATCTATCATCTATCTATCTATCTATCTATCATCTATCTATCTATCTATCTATCTATCATCTATCTATTTATCTATCTGTATATCTATCGATCTATCTATCTATCTATCTATCTATCATCTATCTATTTATCTATCTGTATATCTATCTATCTATTTATCTATCTGTATATCTATCTATCTATCTATCATCTATCTATCTATCTATCTATCTATCATCTATCTATTTATCTATCTGTATATCTATCGATCTATCTATCTATCTATCTATCTATCTATCATCTATCTATTTATCTATCTGTATATCTATCTATCTATCTATCTAATAATCTGGCAGCACAGCAGAGAGTGAGCAGTAAAATCATCTCTTTTCTCTCAGGTCAGTGTTTCAGGAACTCTGGTTCAACAACAACTGAGGGTTAGTTTAAATATTTGTGTATTGATAAATAAATAAGTAAATAAATAAACCTTTCTATTGTGATTATTTCTTTTTTAATGCCTACAAACATTTTTAGACATACATACATAACAGGATAAAAACCACGTGAACATAGGAACATGACTTGTTGTGTGAAATAGAGACAGGATAGATTAGTAAAAAGAAAAAAAATGGCAAAAAAGTTTTTATAAAAAGACTAAATTAACAGCAATAATGATACTGATGCTAATGATATTAATAGAGGTGAATATATATATATATATATATATATATATATGAATATATATATATATATATATATATATATATATATATATATATAGATATATATAGATATATATATATATATATGAAGAAGAAAGGTGATATAATGATATTACAAATAGCACTTATAACTACAACACTAGCTGTAATAATAATAATAATAATAATAATGTAATAATAATAATAATTAATAATAATGATGATGATAATAATAATAATATAACAATAATATAATAATAAATATAATAATAATAATAATAATAATAATAATAATAATAATAATAATAATATAATAATAATAATAATAATAATAACAATAAGGGTTGAATAACAGGGATGTAAGTGGGTGCTGTGTTGGTTGTGTCATTCAGGAATGCAGTGAGGACTGGCTCCCAGACTTTGTATCTTATGTTTAATAGATGCAGATGGTTATATGTTCTATGAGGAGGTCTCTCCATACTGAGATGTTTAGTTTTTTCTGCTGTTGAGGAGAATGGCTTTCTTGGCTACAGTGAGAGCGATGAGTATTTTTGCTGTGGTTGGGGAATGTATATGATGATAAATCACCTGACAAGCAGAGTGAAGGGGAGAGTGGAATCTCCCCTCCCCTCCTGCAGCTCAATACGAGGGACAGTTTATCAGTGATTTGTTTCCAGAGTGTTGTACAGGTGGGCGGTGCCAGATTGCATGGATGTAGTCGTCTATGGTGTTAGAGAGCAGCTGTCTGTATCTGAGAGTCCCATGTGATGCTTTAGTGTAATGTGTGTTCTTGGTTCATTTTGTATTGTATAGAAAGAGAGAATGTGTTTGTGCAGATTTTTGTCCAGGAGTCCTGGTGAAGAGAAACTGATCACTCTCCCTTTTGGTAATAGGATAGAGTAAAGCCAGTCTTTAGGGGTTTATATAATTTAGAGGGGATTTTTTGGTGTGTTGTGAACTTAATTATTGCTGATGGTTGAATGTTGTCCTGTTTTAAGTTGATCTTCTGAGTTATGACTGATTTGTAGGAAAAGCGTTTATTCTGTACTTGTCAGATATTTCTTTGAAGGGAATGAAAGCTGAGTTTTGTATTGTGTGTTAAAGTTGTGTGATGCCTTTGTTTTTCCAAGTGACGAAATTCAATGCTTTTTTTATCTATAAGGTAATCTGGATTATTCCATATTGGTGTGTATTTACAGGGTGAGTGTGATGAGTCCATGATCTTGTGAGCTTTCCAACAAGCTGTCAGAGCTGTGGTTGTGCGTTTAATGGAGGTGCTGATAAATGGTAAGGTTGATATAGTTCTGTGCAATGTTGTTGTTCGACGTCTATCCAGGCAGAGTATTGTTCTGTGGGTTGAATACAACAGGTTATGATTCGTAGTTCATTGGCCAGGAAGTAGTTGAAAAACCTGGGTGCATCAAGACCACCAGTGTTTTTTGGTGTTTGTAATGTGGACAGTTTAATTCTAGGTTTTTTCTTTTCCCGGTAGAATTAGTTATTATTGAGTCTAGAGAATTGAACCATGTGGGAGGTGGACATATTGGGATCATTGAGAAATGGTCATTTATTTTGAGTAATTGTCATCTTGGTGATTGCTATTCTGCCAATCAATGAGACTGGTTAAGTTCATCCATCTGTTTGTGTCATCCTCTATTGTTTTAAGATGCGGGTTGAAATTTACACTGTAAACAGACTGTTTGGGGGAAATATTAATACCTAAATATCTTATGGGGTCTGTGACGGGTGGGATGGGAGGTGGGCGGTGGGAGGGCTGTTGGGTTTCTCTTTTATGGAAAGTGGTAACAGTGATATTTTGACCAGTTAATGGAGTAACTTGAATTTTTGAGAATTTACTGAATAGGTTGATGGTTTCCTGTAGTGAGATTAGTGGGTTCTGTGGGTGCAGTATGATGTCATCTGCATATATGCTTCTGGTTGTGGATTGTATACCTGTAATGTTCTGACGGACTGCTGCAGCAGGTGGTTCAATGATGCAGTGAAGAGGGAAGGGGAGGGTGAGCATCCTTGTCTAGTCCCCCTATGCAGTGTGAAGCTTGATGATGTCAATCCATTAATTGTGACAGTGGCTCTTGGTGAGTCGTACAGTGTTTTAACCCAGAGCAGCAGTGCAGAGTAGCGACTGAATATGTCCAGTTGACTCGATCAAAGGCTTTTTTCTGCATCTAGTGAGGCTATTATTGTCTCTTCATTGAGGTCAAACTTCGCCATAGACTGTTTCATTGTGTCTGTGGATTACCATTTCCTGCTTGCTGTTACTGTTCTGTCAATTGATGGGTCGAGTACTGTGTTAAAATCAGCTGAAATGATCATTTTGGAGTTTGTGAAATTACTTACTGCAGAGACGAATCCATGAGGGGGGGTATCCGTGTTGGGTCTGTACATATTAGCTATAGTCAGATTGGTATCGTTGACTGAACTATTTAAGACAATAACTCTGCTGTCTGGATCAATACTGGTGGAGAGATGAGTTTGTGGATTCTCTTGTGGATCAGTATGGTTACACCTCTTTGTCTGGAGTTACAGGGATCTTTGACAGATGGGCTTCTGGGAGTAGACCGATATCTGGATTCAGTTGGTTTAAGTGGATGAATATTTTTTTTAGTCTTTAATTTTACACACCAACATAAACATCAACCTCAAGTTATTCAGTTTCATGCTACTGCAGATAAGGGAAAGAGAGCAACCGGTTCAACACCGAGTGTCTGTTAAAATGTATTGTCTCCCTGACACTGCTCCCTGGAACCACTCCCTCTCTCCCTCCCTCTCTCTCCCTCTCTCTCTCTCCTGCCGCTGAGCTCTGAACAAACCCCACTACTGTAATGGAACCAGCCCATGATCTGTTTGATTCAATAAACAAAGTGAGATGTCGACTGATTCAGAAGTCTGGAGCCAGGCTTTTGGTATAATATCAAAATCCAGTCTTATGATATCACCTACTCCCACTGCTACGACAAAAGGAATTTCATCTCGAGTCCTCATAATCATTTCAGTCAGACAACTCACAAGTTTGAAATGTCTATTATTACAGCAGCAGGACATTTAGACTTTGAGTTTGCCATCTATGTTCCGAACTCATCACTCCCTGCAAATATGTTTATATGAATATATTAGATGCATTAGTGCATTAGATGTACTAAAAGCTGCAGAAGCAGTAAGAAATCCTGCTTGTGAAGCCTGTGCAACATTAGAGAGCGACCAGTGTAGAGGTATCCAGATGAAGAGCAGCCGTAATAACTGTGCCAATTCTTGGAGAGTCAAGTCAGTCATATTAGAATAACACCATATCACAACAAAGGTTATCTCAAGGCACTTTCCAAAAGAGCAGGTCATTATACTTAATACATAATACTTGAATTAAAAAAAATATTTTAGCAGTAATTTTGGACCAAACAACAATGTATTTAATATTTGAAATATGTTTATTTGTCACCTTGTCACACATGACACACATATCACTGATAACACTAATATTGAACTGTAGTGAGGTGTTCTGAACATGGTGATCTGTGGTGACTGTGACTGAATAAAAGAAAATAAAACTGATGGAATAAAACCATATGGGTTCAGATCAAATGACCATCTCAGTGCTTGCCTTCCTTACTTCCTTAAACAGGCCTGCTGCACTGGGAACAGCAGCTTCTACTGTTCTGTCTTTGGCAGCGTTGCAGATCTTGCTCCTCTTCCTCTTCCCTTGGCCCTCCTGTCTGATGTCCTCCTGTGGCTGGGTGGTGGCTGCCTTTTGTGTTTCTACCCCACATCTTCCCATTGCCTCAGTAATATGCTGTTGGAGGTGGGCGTGTCCTCCATGCTCCTCTGCATATGCGGCATGACGAGCTCTTTGCCTAGCTCCTTGATGAATGGCCGTCGTGCACTGGTCACACCATGACTTGAAAATGTGCCTCGGCCTGGAGTAATCTACCCCAGGAGATAAGACTTGAACAATCACTGACCTCTTTAAAATTCTTTATTCTTTATATCCTTTTATTCTATCATTTATGCCTGCTTATTGCATAATTTGTGACATTATTTATTCTCTTTTTGTGTTGGTTAACTGTTATTCGACCCCTTGCGTCTCAATCTTCTAATCATTGGTGTGTATTCTTGAGTCTTCTGTCCACTGCTAGTTAATATTATCTCTAATATTATCTCTGTCTTACAATTGTTCGGCCATATTTTGCATGTTCTGTTAACACATCTGAGTTCCCTGTCTCGTTTGACTGTCAGAGCACCTGTAAATGTTTGTTAAAGGTCCTATATGAATAAAGTTATTTTCTGGTTAATCCTGGATATAAATTGATTTATAAAAGACATCCACCAAGCCTACAGAGTCTCTGTAGAACAAGTCATGCAAATTGCATAAGACAGACCTCACAATCTCATATAACTGCCTTAAGGACTGTGGGACTTTTGTATCTTATATGTATATATTATAATACCTGTGCACTCATACATACACATACCTTTCTGGATCCATACGATCCCCTGAAGGAAATAGCAACTTAGCAACCAGCAGAACAGATACATTGATGCCAAAAAGTATTTTACTGTTTTGGAAACAGTTCACAGACCAAGCACTACTCAAAGGATGAGAATGATATTATCAACGTAGGATAACTGCATTTGAAGGCTAAGGAATACATTTGTAAACATGGATGTCCTTCACCAATTATGTTAAGGATTAAAATTCACGGATGATCCAGTGAATGATTGAAAAGTTTGTGAACCCTGCATTTTGAGGTTTTAAGATTTTGACCTTTATTATTCTAAATATGTGTTGTAATCTGTATCGTTTATAATTCAAGTGTTCCATTTGTTTAGATTACCAATTGATGAATCGAGAGGAGCATGTTTGGTTGAGTTGTGTTTATTATTATGCATTTACCTCATACTGCACCTTGCATTATATGAATGTTAAAAGCTGTTTAATGATTTGATCAAACTATTTCTTATATTATAGAATTTTATAATATTTAGCACCTTGGCATATTTATTGTTTTATTTATTGAACAAAACAAGTTTCTGTGTTTCCTTATATGTATAAACAATTGCCCCTGGAGTGATTAAGCAAGATGTCTGAATTTATCTAAATAATCATCTGGCAAAGTGTTATTTATTTTGAATAAAGATAACAGAGTACCTGGTACAATCTGATTCCTGAGGGGATCAGGAATTATCCTGAGGGGGCTGGGTGTTAAGGTGTAGTTCAAACATATAGGACCCAAGTGCAGACGACACAGGAGCAGAGAGTCCGTGCAGGGATTTAATAATATAAAAAGGCAAAATACAAAAAACACAAAATGCAAAATACAAAAAAAACAATGACAAAACTTACGTAGCCAAAACTGGACAGAACAGGGCAAGGCAGGGCAAGGCAGGGTAAACAGGGCAAACAGCATATAACCAACCACACAGAGAACACGGGAGGCAACATTAACGAAGTGACACGGAGAACAGAACCAAACAGACTTAAATACACAGGTAACAAGAGGAGATGAGGAATAGGTGGAACAGGGAGGAGGAGACAATCAGAGACAGGTGGACATGATCAGACAGAGAAGGGAAAATGAAGAGAAGGGAGGAAATGCAAAGCAAAAGCACATAACATGGAACACAGACTACAAAATAAAACAGGAAACAGACAACCAAAGAACAGACCATGACACTGGGAGCGGAACAGCTTGTTTGAAGATTAGCAGCAAAGATCAAGATTTTTACATGTAGACAGAAGAAAACACATTGTTTTCATCACTTGGTGAAGGGAGAACAGGTTGGATGTTCTGACCAGGGGGGCAGGTTATGACTGCTTGAATCTCAGAGGTAATATTGTCCACAGGTGTTTGAAAAGCTGCTTGAGAGTGACATGCTTCCTTGACTAGAGAGGGGTAGGGGAGGAGTAGGAGGGTTGAATACCATCGCTCAGGGGAGTGCTTGGTCCGAGCAGAGCTCTTGGATCGAGGATGCAAAGAGCCTCTATGATTAAAGCCAACTTATACTGAAATATTGCGGGCTTACAGCTCTTCTTAGATGCAGCACATCGTTGTGTTATGGCAGCTATGGCGTGGACGCGCACCTTGTGGACTGAGCCTGGGTTCAGGAATGAGCAGATATCTTCCCTTGAGAATCGAGTCATTGCGAGGATGGCGAGCGACATATTGACCAGCATTGTCAAAGAGTAAGAACACAGTGCGACAGTGGCGGCAGCAGCAGCGGCATTGACAGGCAGAGGGAGAGATGGGAAATTGTTGCAGCTTAAATAGACATGTTGATGACGTGTGAGGAGAACGTGTGTCAGGTGAGGAACTCGTTGCAGCAGTGCAGCTTGAGTTGTCTGCCTGAACTGGGCTTCACTCCACTTGTGACATTAAATGAAAACCTTCATTCTAATCACCCAGCTGACATTATAAAATGACATTTCTGGAGGTTTGCCATAATAATCCTTTCTGCCTCTTTTAAAGTCCAACATTTTAGTACTTTTGATTTGGTTTGTTCTATGCTCAGCATGCAGTGGCTACTTTTATTAATTTCTTCTCCTGCTAAGCTAATCAGGTCTGTCCTTTATGGGCCATGGAGGCAAAACAGACACTTAGAGAGCCCTAGAGACAGCAGTTTGGAGCCAAGTTGTCCAGCAGTGAAAGCAAGAGATGACATTATATAACACCTCCCAAACTTTAAATAAAACCACAGCACCATAAAAGCTGGGATGAAGCGTCAGTGTCAGACAGGTGCTGTCTAAATGTGACAGACAGCCCAGAATGCTCTGCTAATGTTCCCCTTGTGTCTGGTGGTGGAAGAAGAATTCAACACCTTTACTTATCTAAAAGTACCAATAGAGGTATGTGATAATATTCCATAAGAAGTAGAAGAGAAATCCTACTTCAGTAAAAGTATTTCTTCCTCACTCTTAGACTCTCCTCTCTTCCAATGAAAGACATTAACTGGACTAAATGACAGGTTTCTCTGGGTCTGAACAGTGTTGAAAGTACTGGTTCCTCTCTGTGCCTGGTATACTGGTACACAGCAGAGGGCATACCTCCGCCACAGTCAGACAATCCAACACATCTGTTTGGAAAATGGAAAAGAAATCTGTCATCTACATTTGGATGGGTTCCTGTCGAAGCTGTTGTGTGTGGTGGATTACCTCAGACCAGAAGCAGAAGTCAAGGTGAGCAACAGTTTGTAGAGTTTTACTGTAATACGTAACTGGGTGACATGATGAACCACAGTCCTCAAGAGGAGTGTGAGTCTAGTAGGAGAGAGCAGAGCTGACCCGACTGACCTGAGAGGAGAGATACTGGCGGCGAGCGTCGAGTCCAGCAGAGGACGATGAACCGTTCTACAGGACAGTCTGTGTCGGATGGAGTCCAAAGCCAGAGTGCATTTAAAGCAGGAGCGTGGTGGATGGACTACAGCAGCTCAGATGAGTTGGCAGCAGATCACCATGCCCAGACACACAGAGAGAGAGAGATGGAGAAAACTAAAACACAAGGAAGAATTAGTTTTACTTGAAGGATCACAGTGGTGGCAGCTGCAGGTTTATAAACGTTGTTTTAATGAGGTGTTCCACTCAGTGACAGTCTCTTAACTTCATGTTATATGACGTGTCTTTAATGCTGTCATCTTACTGCATAGCTCCGAGGTTTGTTACCAAAGCATCTGGTCATATTTGTGTCTCTAGATACAACCTCATGTGTGCTCAGTGTGTTGGGGGGGAGGCCAGCTGAACCCTCCTGGGTTGACCAGGAAGGGACCTATAGCATTGGGAGTGTGCTCAGCATGATTGATGCCTTTCTTTTTTACTCGCGGCTGCATCCTGCCAACTCACTGGTTTCATTTCCATCAAACAAACACTGGTTTGGACAGAGTGATCAACTGGAGCAACACAATGAAGTGTGAGGAGTGACTGATCCCTGAGTGCTCACTCCCCAGGGCTCATCCCGGGTTAAACATTAATCTCACTGATGGCAGAGCCGTGACAGGCCACTGCAGATGAGCTGTGATAACAGGTAACACTCAGACTGCATAAACATTCAGTACACATTCAACTCCTAGCAACGCCAGACACACGCGCACAAAATCACAGCAATGAGCATTAACCACTATGGTGACTGAAGGCTTTCTTCACCCTCCTCTTATCTGATCTTCATGGAAAACACAAGCAGTCACAGGTAAAGCACTGGGACTCAAAGTCCACCTTGACCAGCCACACATTCAGATTTAAACTCTTCGTGGCGTAGAGGGAGGGACAGAGGATTCTTCTGTTGGGGGATTTTATCCTTTAGAGAGATATTTCAGTGAAGTCAACCAGCTGGCTGCCATTCCTAACAACAGGTTCACTATTGGTAGACAGGTGGTGAGTGTCAGAGACAAACATTTTGATAAACCAGCATTGCAAACCAGCACACACACACACACAGACACACACACACACACTGGACTTCCTGTCTTAACATACTCATGTTTTTACCGCCAGCTGTCGGTTTGGTTGACTTTTTGCTGCAGGACAAGAAACCTACTTGATGATTTTCATGGTTTGGAAAAATGAATGAAACTTTGAACTGGATTCAGATAAAGAGGAAGACCCAGGATTTAGTTTTTCACTCTCTGTTATTAATAAGGCATCTTAAGTATATATATTTTATATTACCCATGAGCTTCATGAAGCTTGGGTTTAGGGTTTAATGCAGTTTAAAGCGACTCTTGGGCCTTTGCTGAGATGCTCACTCTCCTCAGTGGCCTTCGTTTATCATTGGATCAGATAAACCAACACTCATAGAGGTGAGGAGACACTGCCTGCTCATACTGTGTGTCTGGATAACATGTATTCATCTAGTCTAGTGATCACTAAAAGAGTAACAATGGTAACAACAGGCCACACGCAACCTGCTTCTTTTCTTTGACCAAACATATTGATCAGCTCAGAGATGAGTTATTGATGTTTAATTTGGCTTAAAGAATAAATGAAAACTAGAAAAGATTCTAAACTAAACAGCATCAGCTAAGGTCAAGTCCAGACCACGTTCAAGTAAAGCCCTGTTCTGGTTCCCTGTTCTGGTTCCCAGTTCTGGTTCTCTGTTCTGTTCTGGTTCTCTGTTCTGTTCTGGTTCCCAGTTCTGGTTCTCTGTTCTGTTCTGGTTCCTTCAGAATCACATGAAGGTGTTTCTAATGGAAGTTAATGTAAAGGTATTATTTCCTGATATTATGATACAAGCATCAGAAATGAACTTCCTCCATAGGGTGGCTGGGCTCTGCCATCTGCCTTAGAGATGGTGGGAAGAACATCTGAAGCACCCCGCTCCCCCACCCCACCCTCACCCTCACCCTCCCAGGAGGGGTGGGAAAGTGTTGATGGGGAGAAGGACTTCTGGAATATCGTGCGTTGCCTGCTGCCACCACAACCCAACCCTGGATAAGCGGAAGAACATGGATGGATGGATGGATTGGCAACTAAATGACAAGGAAAAGAATCTCACCTGCAGACAAACTATGGAAATAATCAAGTGACCAGCAGAATGGTGCACAATAAAGAACGCCCCTGTGTGGGGGAGGTGACAGCTATGAGAGCAGCCAGCTATGCTAGGCTAGAACAACAGAGACATGAACTCAGTCTAGACCAAAGGCTGTAATAGAGGAGACCAGTGAGACCAGTGAGACTGAGACCAGTACACGTCAAAACACCCGCAGCAGCATATGGTGGTTTTTTGTAAAGGTTTGGGACGGCTATGATTTACAGTATTGATCACAAGCAGCAGAGCTTTCCTGTTTATTTGTAGGGACTGTTGGCTTTGGAGCTGCACTGCAGACTGCTTCATCTCAGTGGAACTCTTCACACTGTGCTCTCCATCACTTACAGTCACTATTTGTCTGATGATCATCAGAGACATCAGTGATGATGATTCCTGTCTTGATGCGTCTCCAGTTTTGAAATCCTGCTTTAGTGTTTACATATTTAGATTTCCTGTATCAGAAGTTAGGATTCAGGACTATCTGGACACATTTAAGTCCACTAGAGAGAAGAACAGTGAATGACATTGTGTTCAGGTACATTTCATAGGTTGTTCTGAAGCTGCACTCAACCTGCAAACCTGTTGTTTTTACTGCCTTTGATGAACCAGATTCAGCCACTGGCCGATCAAAGTGTCTGCTGGTCGGTGTGTGTGTGTGTGTGTGTGTGTGTGTGTGTGTGTGTGTGTGTGTGTTTGGAGAACAATGACTTGTTTAGGTGTCTCACAACTCCCTCTGTAGTCTGCATTTTACCTCCATGTTCTACGGTTTAATCATAAAAAAATAAAAGTCATTTTTTGGGTCAGTATACACAAACCACAGGAGTTTCCAGAATAATGATATGCAGCACTAAACCCGCAGAGGAGGAAAAGAGAAGAGCGTAGCGAGGATAGGTGCTCATAAGTCACCATCAGGTGTGGTATATACCAAGGTGATGCCCTGTCCACGCTGCTGTTCTGCATAGGCCTGAACCCCCTCAGCCAGATCATCGAGAGGAGTGGATACAGATACAGGTTCAGAAGTGGACCATGAACAACCTGCTATACATGGATGACATCGAGCTGTACGCCAAGAGTGAATGAGACATCGATTCACTGATGCACCTGACAAGGATCTACAGCAAAGACACTGGGATGTGATTCAGCCTGGAAAAGTGTGGCCATATGGTGGCAAGAAGAGGGAAGGTGATCAAAACTGAAGGGGTGGACCTACCAGAAGGCAGGATAGCAGACATACAGGACAGCTACAAGTACCTGGGTATCCCACAGGCCAATGGAAACAATGATGAGGAGGCAAGGAGATCAGCCACAGCCAAATACCTCCAGAGGATAAGACAGGTGCTGAGAAGCCAGCTCAATGGGAGAAATAAGATCTGAGCCTTCAACATCTATGCCCTACCAGTCATCAGATACACAGCTGGAATAGTGAGCTGGCCTCAGGAGGTGATACATGCCACTGATGTCAAGACACGGAAACTCCTCACAATGCATGGAGGGTTCCACCCAAAGTCCAGCATCCTGAGACTCTATGAGCAACGTAAAGAGGGAGGGCGAGGATTAGTGAGCATCTGATCCACAATCCAGGATGAAACAAAGAGCTACATCAGGAAGATTGCCCCCCGGGATGGACTGCTAAGAGAGTGTCTCAGACAGCAAGAGACAGAGGGTGATGAGGAAGAGGAGGGTGTATCATGGCAGACCAAGGCCCTCCATGGGATGTACCACTGGAAGATAGAGGATGTGGCTGACATCAAGAATCGTACCAGTGGCTGGAAAAGGCTGGACTGAAGGACAGCATAGATGCTCTGATCATGGCAGCACAACAGCAGGCCCTAAGAACCAGATCCATAGAGGCAGGGGTCTACCACAGCAGACAGACTGGACCCAAGGTGCAGGTTGTGAGTATGGATTAGAAGTCCCCAAGTCCCGCTGGGAGGAACCACCAAAAGTGGTTGAGAACAACAGAGCCAAGATCCTGTGGGACTTCAAGTTCCAGACTGACAAACAACTACTGGCTAACCAACCAGACATAGTGGTGGTTGACAAGGAGCAGAAGAGGGCAGCTGTGATAGATGAGACAAACCCAGCTGACAGTAACATCAGGAAGAACATCATGAAAAGATGGAGAAGAACCAGGGGCTGAAGGAACAGCTGGAACAGATGTGGAAGGTGAAAGCCACAGTGGTGATAGGAGCATTAGGGGCTGTGACCCCAAAACTGGAGGAGTGGCTCCAGCCGCTTCCAGGTACAACATCTGAGGTCTCTGTCCAGAAGAGTGATGTCATAGGAACAGCTAAGATACTGCAGAACCCTCAAACTCCCAGGACCTGAGATAGAGGAAGACACACACCACCCCCATGGGGGTGAGGGGGAGATTTTATATATATATATATATATATATAGTTCATATAAACACTGAGGTATATAGTTCGTATAAACACTGAGGATAACACATAAAGTATAACAATGAGGTCCTGTGCTTGGTGGAAACTATAATAACAGTAATGCAGTCTAGGACCAAGAGTATGAACAGAAGAGTAGCTAATATGAGAAACTAAACTTTATAACCAGGACTTTCAGTTAAGCTGCAGTGAATATCTCCATGCTCTTCACGTTGGTTCATCTTTCCATGTATCAGAAGGATGTTTGGTAAAACTCCAGACCTGCAGCCTGGTGTTTTGGCTGTGTGACGTAGTTTCACGTTATTTCCATGAGTTTCTTGGTTATTGTATGACATAGAAAATGTTCTTTGTTCGTTTTACTGAAATGAAATAATAGAGTATGAAAATGTGTATGGTGTAAAGACAGTGAATGAATGAATGAATGAATGAAAATAGTAGCAACAAACCGCTTTGTTTTCACCAACGATGAAGGAGTTTCATCTGCAAACTGGAAATGACGTGTCACCCGGTCGAGAATAGAAGACAGGTGACGATGAGACAGGTAGAAGCAATCACCACCTGTGTGGAGGGAACATGGAGAAGGAAACTAAAAGGAGAAGAAACTAGAAACAGACATGAAGGGTGGGGAAAGTATAAGAAGTGTAAACACAGGACATTAAATGAGAGCAAAGGGAATTAAAGGGGGGAATAGATCATATGAAAATAATTCCAGGTGTGTAAAGTAAAGTAAACACAGAACCATGACAAAAGATCCAAACCAATGACATAGTGAAATGTAGAGAGGAGGTCTGCCTCCTGGAGGAGGAAGTGGGACATTAAAGCCCAGTGTGACAGTCCTGGATTTTACAGAGTGGAAGTGACACACAACACAACACAACACAACACAACATGATCACAAGCATATCAGTGTTACAGTTAAGGTGGAGCTAATTTAAACTCTATTTTCTGTTGGCTATTTAAATCCTCATAACTTCTTTGTAATCTGATCTTATATTTTTGATTATGTAAAAATGAAATCTTCACCTTCAAAGTATATCTAATAATTATAGCTGTCCAATAAATGTAGTGATTAAAAAATCCAATATGTTTTTTTAAATTATTTATTTATGATTTATTATGTTTTTAACCTTATTGAACCAGGATATCCTGGGGAAGAAAGCACTCGAAGTTCAAGGTTGCAATAAATAAAAGAGTACAGCATCTAAAAAAATAAACCATGGTAAAACCAATGAGAGGTCAGATACATATGATACAAATCCTGCTCAGGAGCAGCATCTACAGTCTACATGGTTAACAAAGCTCTGGATTCTTCCAGGGAGACAAATTTCAGCTTCAGATCCTGAAGGTTGTTCCAGCTCTAGACCACGTTCTGACCCCATCCTGGGAACCAGAGCCAACGTCATGGTGGCTGTTCTCTGAAATATAGAGCAGTAAAAGTAGCAGACATAAATATGTTATGTTCATATACCACAAAATATGTTTATTCTTGATGTAATGCTACTGGTGAGATACATGACGTACTCCCGTCTCCATTTGAATACATGTAATGGAACAGACTTCCACTGACGGCTCACACACCAGTCTCATTGACAGCGTGGCATCCCTGGTGCCCAGCAAGGGGCCTGTTTCGGGCAACTCCGTTATAGGCTTGCAAATACCCGGCACTCACACAGAGGGTAACATAGTGCAATATAAAGAGAGAGAAACTCAAGCTGTGGGGTATGTGAAGCTATTGTCAGGCACAGACAATGGAAAACCAACATTGGCTGGAAGGGGAAATTTGAGTCTCCAATCTGTTGGACTTTATGTGCTGATAAGAGACGGAACTCTGCTGGCGCTTTAGCCACGACAGAATATAGTAAACACCAACAGAGTCAGAGGAGGTCATTGAGAGTCTTCCCTGCCTCGGGCTTAACATGACACTTAAGTACTACTACAAGGGGAGAGAGAAAAGGCAAGGCTGCACACATTACAAACTGCCTCTATTCTCCACTCCCAGGCTGAAATGTCACAGCCATTCTTTCAGGACAGAGGGAAGGGGTGGGCTGGAGGTGGGCCACACAAAAGACGGGGGATTCAATGGTGATTTGTTGCATTTTCATTAGAACTACTTTGATTGTACAGGGGAGGTAATCATGGATCTAATCAGGGCCTGAAAGTAACTGTTTTCCAAGAGTGTAACTTGAAACACTCCCTCTCTCCCCCTGCCCTGACAAATGAAGCCATTTTTTTCAGGCTGTTAATCCCACCTGCTGACAAATCAGACAGTTTTAAACATACACTTAAATCCTTTAGAGGAATGAATCCAACAAGGGAGGAAACCAGGACAACGGAGGGAGTCACAGACACACAGCAGCACCACAGGGAGGAGGTGACCAGAGACGCTTTTGTCCAACCCATCCTTTTATGACATTCATCAGAAAAGATGACCAGATGACATCAGACGTGTCATAGTGAACATGAGCCATGTCATAATAATACAAAATAAGAACCCCTCAAAAGAATCGGGCAGCTCTTTTCCATTATTTCATTTGTCTGCTAGAGGAAAAGGCTCCTCACTGCTGCATATACAGGAAATCATGTGCCTATCAGAGCAGCTGTTGATTAGCACTGATGCTTATAATATGCTCAGTCTATGCTAACCTGAGTGTTCTCAGTGTGAGGTGGCACTGAGGGCAGAAGTGGTTCCCACTTCATCAGCATTCCTTACTATTAATGAAGAGTTCTGCTCCTCAGTTCGTCATTAGAACGACTCACAGAACTGATGATTACCTGACGGAGGTTGTTTTTCCTCACCCATTCCTCCACACTGAGAGCTGCAAAACAAACAACAAAACAACAAACAAACAAACAACTGTGACTTTCCTTCCTCTCACAAAATCACAACACAAATGTGATCACAATGAAAGCAGGCATGAGTGTTAAATGACCTATAACTCAAAGACACCTTTATACTATGGTTATGTAAATGGTAAATATTGTTACATGGAAGAAAGAAAAATACATTTAAAAAGCTACAGCTTCTCTTAAAAAACAAACAGCAGTCCAGACAGACAAGTTGTAAAAATGTACATTTGGTGAATGTCAGTTTTTCATGGTGCCTTTTCTCCTGACCTGCAGACAAAGGCCCTGCAGTTCTCTGGCAGCATGTCATCCATTGTACACAATCACAACAAACAGAATGTGTACAAAGAGAGAGAGCAGAGGAAGGGATGTTTGAACCCAGACAGACCTTGTCATGCATTTGGACCAGGTCCATTTCAGCCAGATAACAATTCCAGGTCAGGAGACATTTTGGCTGTCAGGCCATTTAGAGTGAGCAGACAAAGAGGTGAAACAAATCCTGCTCAGGCTGCAAAGCTGCAATCCCTCCCAGAGCAGACAGCACGAGTCTCCTCCCTCCGCTCTCTGCTGGCAGCCACCACTCCATTAAATAGCTGCTGTTAATTATACCTGGATGGGGAGGCGTTCAGGCCCCATGGTTAGCAGCTATCCATCAGCCCCCCACCAATCCTGCACCATTATTCAGAGGGCTGGGCTGAGCTGAGTCTGCAGGGTGGACAGTAGTATGTTCATGTCTCCTCCTCCAGGTGAGAACACATGTTGAGCCCTTAGAAGCATAATTTCTTAGTAAGAACTGTGGCAATTATTAATTACATACATTTAATTAGACAGACATAACAATGCAGTGGATGGGCAATTAGTAATTGTACCACTGCTCCACTATATATATATATATATTTATATATATATACACACACACACACACACTTTACTGTGTAAGACAATGAAAGTCAAACTCTTACCTTTTGTTCCTTAAAAAGAAACGCAGTAATGAGCTGCACACCTTTAGGACCCATGTGAAGCGTGACCCTCACTGAACTCTATGGCTCTCTGAGATGTGGACTGACCCTGGTGTAAAAAGATAAACCTGTTACCAATGTACGGACAAGGGTAGCCCTATATGCCCTGTTGGGTTTTATTGTGGTCAGAATGGGAAATTATCCTCTATATAAATCCCTCCATGTGTTGTGTTCATTGTGGACAAATGAAAGCCTTGTTTCCATTTATTTTTCACATTAAAGCACTAAACAACTTTACATATGAGCTGTGATAGGTCCCTCATCCTGTTGTGTTCTCCTGCTCCAGGAAGTTTTATATGTTACACAAACATGACATCTAAACACTGCTTTAAGCTTGAATGTGAAGCACGGGCCTCACATATAAGATAATACTATGAGCACCTTCACACCTCAAACACTGTGTTCATTAAGAAGAGCAGAATGAAAAAAGACAATAGCTTTTATTTCCTAGCGTTCCGTGTTGGCTGCCACTCTCCTGATTGAGGCTGGGCTTTGTTTAATTAATTTCAGGCTTGATGGAATGACTGGGGCTTATGTCTCTGGCACTGGGCTGACACTGCGGCCCTTTAAGCCTCAAACTCATCGCCATAATGTGCTCAGAGGAATACCCTGCAGAGAGAGGAGGAACCAGCAGGCCTGAGATCTTATCACTCACAGTCACTCCTTCCTGATTTAAACCCCAGTAAGGCAACACCAGCCCTGTGGAGATGAGGCTGTGGTGTCTATGTTTTATCATTGATTAATATGCAAAGTGTCACTTGATCTATGCAAGCACACAAAAACATAAACATAGAGACACACACACACACACACACACCTCTGCTTAGACTGTTCCTCAGTAGTCATCATCATTTCAAATCATGAAGTGGTGCATGGAGGCCACAGGAAGCTCATGTGAGACCAGTGGATTCAGCCACCATGTTTCCAGTTCAACAAACTAATGAACACTTTCCACACTATTCATGAAACTTTAAACATCAGTCTTGGTTTTTGTTAGACAACAAGTGAATTTACATAATAAAATGTAAGACTGTATGATGAATTTGGCTGAATGACCGCAGAAACACATTTAGAGATGTGAGATTCCACAGGAGCTGGGAAGTGTGTGTCCATCATTTAAACCTAAACCTTAAACCTGTAAACCTTACAGCCGCCTCTCAGTCATACCTGACATACTGATGGAATCAGCATGGCTCTCCTCTCAGCAGTAATCATGTCTGTTGCAGAGAGAGGTCCATAAACGTACTGAAAATCGGAGATATATTGATCCCATATGATCAAGACAAAAAGCAGGACAGTGATACATAAAAATGCTTTACTGACAGACATGGGCTTAGTGTGTCTCTGTTCACTGATGCTTCACACTGATTGAAAACTGGTCGATATGCAAGTGAAAAAACATCTTTATAGTATTTTTTTTTGTACATAAGAGGTTAAAAACTGTCTAAGTCCATATTTATTCATGGCCCTCCAGCCTACATGTTGAAGTGCCCTTGAGCAATATCTGAACCCCAACTTTCTCCCAATGGCTGTTCATTGGTGTCACTGCTGATGTGTGTGTGTGTGTGTGTGTGTGTGTGTGTGTGTGTGTGTGTGTGTGTGTGTGTGTGTGTGTGTGTGTGTGTGAATGTGTGTGTGAATGTGTGTGAATGTGTGTGTGGATGTGTGTGTGAATGTGTGTGTGTGAATGTGTGTGTGTGAATGTGTGTGTGGATGTGTGTGAATGTGTGTGTGAATGTGTGTGAATGTGTGTGTGAATGTGTGTGTGAATGTGTGTGTGTGAATGTGTGTGTGGATGTGTGTGTGTGTGTGGATGTGTGTGTGGATGTGTGTGTGAATGTGTGTGTGTGTGGATGTGTGTGTGTGGATGTGTGTGTGTGAATGTGTGTGTGTGAATGTGTGTGTGTGTGTGTGTGTGTGTGTGTGTGTGTGTGAGTGTGTGTGTGGATGTGTGTGTGTGGATGTGTGTGTGTGAATGTGTGTGTGGATGTGTGTGAGAATGTGTGTGTGTGAGAATGTGTGTGTGTGTGAATGTGTGTGTGGATGTGTGTGTGAATGTGTGTGTGGATGTGTGTGTGAATGTGTGTGTGTGAATGTGTGTGTGGATGTGTGTGTGTGTGTGTGAATGTGTGTGTGTGTGTGTGAATGTGTGTGTGGATGTGTGTGTGTGAATGTGTGTGTGTGAATGTGTGTGTGTGAATGTGTGTGTGTGAATGTGTGTGTGCGTAAATGTGTGTGTGTGTGTGAATGTGTGTGTGTGTGTGTGAATGTGTGTGTGTGAATGTGTGTGTGTGTGTGTGAATGTGTGTGTGCGTAAATGTGTGTGTGCGTGAATGTGTGTGTGTGTGTGTGAATGGGTGTGTGAATGGGTGTGAAAGGGTGAATGCTGGCATTGTGAAGCTCTGATTGGTCAGTCTGATATATAAGAATAGTCTATGATGCTTTGTTATTAGCAGAGTATTTGGGCCAATCAGGGATGACATCATTTAGTAAATAGACTGAGAGTTGACCAGAATGATTTAAGCCAACAACCTGAACCATGACAGAAACAATTGTTGGTGCTTCATTTATTGTCGACTCAGAAGAAATCTACAGTCATATTTTTGATGTGTTTGATGGAAGCAAAAACAGGCTTACAGTAAATAAAAGAAGCTGTTAGCTGGTTGTAGTCAGACGTATAAAAAGGAAAAGGAGTGTAACCTGAGTTTCAGGTGTATCAGCAGACAGATGTATGTGTGTAATATATGTACATCCTGTATGTCTGCAGGCTGAAATGTGTGTGTTGGCTGATGGAGAGGATTCACACTGTTTTCCTTCTGTATATTCAGCTGAAGCAGCAGCTCACATCCAGGCTCGAGCTGTTTGAGGAAAACTGTATTAATATGAAGCACACGCTCCTTTTTAACAGCGATAAAACAAGACGAACAGTTGTGGATGACAGAAATGGGGGAAAATACTATAAATATGCATTCCATTACATTTGGAAGAATTTAATTCAGGGCAAATAATTTGAGAGATGAGCCACAGCTGAAGCGATGGTCTTAATGGACAGGTGTCCACTTAAAATCTCTGGCAGAGCTAAGACTAATGGATTGCTTTATATGCAGCACATTCAGAGAATGGAAAAGGGATTGGGAGCTTAAGCGCCTGAAGCACCCTGCCTGCATAAATACACTGCTTTCATTTCCACAACTCCTGCATTTGTCAGATGTAACCTTTTCTAAACTCTTTCTCTCAGTCAAATGAAAATTAACCTGACTGTCACACAGGCCAGAGGCTCCAGAGAGATGACCAGTCCATGTTCTACAACGACGTTTATCACACCTTGTTTTTGCTTATTTTATGTTTATTAATCGGGGCTGGTTTGGTTCCCGTCTCAGTTTAAACCAAAGATGCTGTCTGGTTGATTTTGTGAAGGCTTTTGTCAGTCAGCTACACCTGCTGTGTGTACTGTATGACACACTAGTGACATGCACATTACATGTACTAGAAAACTAATAACAACAATATTACAGGACAATAGTCATTGGTTTTGCCATTTTAGCTCATTTACTACAAACCATTTCTATTTTCAATTAAATGGCAACAAAACTAAGCAGCTTAAAAAAAGCTGGATTTCATACAGTTTATGTAAATAATTTTCCACACATAATGTAATAATAATGAAAGCCAACATGATGTTCACCGTAAAAATCAATAAACCTAAGAAAAGAATGGAAAACAGGAGCTGGTTGGTTGAAGAGAAGTTGAAGAAATATTTAAGACAAAGCAGCATGTTTTGAAAAATCATATAGACAGATGAAAATAACATAAAATAACACAGTTTTGTCTTTTAGTTACATTTGTTTTCCAGTCAAAATGAAAGGCAAAAAAAAATTTGTGTTGATATGAGTTTTACTGTGGGATCCATGTAGCAGACTGGACCATCACCTGAACCACAGGGGCCTACATGTACATGAGTGGAGACAGCAGGCTGTATCTGTCACACTGGTCTGATATGACACACAGAGGACCCTCAGAATATAAACAAACATGAATAAAAATTAAGGGCAGTTATCTCAGGGTGTCATCTAGTGGTCATGTTGTCTCATTGCAAACATTTAAGAAAAGTTTGACGTTGGTTTTGAAAATGTTTGCAGGTAGAAACTACTGTGACTACAGGTCCTCTCTTTGAGCAGGTGACTGATGACTGAACTCTACGCTACAGAGAGGAGACATGACTTTCACATCTTAATCACCCAGCTGTTCTATTCAGTTCAGTTCTATAGAAGGTTTATGTATACAGCACCAAATCACAACAACTGTTATCGCATGGCACCGTCCAAAATAGCAGGTCTAGACCACACTCTACTTTACAGACCCAACAATTCCCCTATGAGCTCGTACTTGGTAATAATGGCGAGGACAGACTGCCTTTTAACAGACAGAAACCTCGGAGCAGACCCAGGCTCCAGGTGGGTAGCTGGGTGGAGAGAGGGAGAGATGGAAAGCTTACAGCACCTATTATTCCCAGGCTGTCTCCCAGGTACGCACTTATCTTCCAAAGATTGGGTGTGTTCAGGATGGTGTAAGTGATGGATGAAGACACGTTCTGTTGAATGTGCTCTCTTGTGACAGTTGGGTTCTCCTCTAATAGCTCAAAAGAATAATGTGCCTACAGTGATTTATTAAGAAGTGATTGTCCTGTAGTAAAGAATGCTCAAACAAGTTCAGCTTGAGTGCCTCCTCTGGCCAGATGACATCTGATTGGCACCGGCATGAAGTAAGGATGATCACCCTTTGCCAGTTTTTCCTCTCTACTGTCTCCATTTTCTTCTCATGGGGGATTGTTGGGTCTCTGTAGAATAAAGAGTCGTTCTAGACCTGCTCTTCTTGGAAAGTGTCCTGACATAACTTTTGCTGTAATTTGGTGATATACAAAATAAAATTGACTTGACTTTGTAGCATCTCTGTGACCCTCTTCATGCTAGCAATCCAGCAGCCTGAAGCAAGGTTGAGACGTAAGGCCCTTGTTTGCAATGTGGCACAGGTTTGCCACGGGTCTCGGGTGCTCAATGACACTGCTAGTGGGAAGACAAGGAGGGAACGGGTGCAGGAGGAGGTCCATGCTTCAGTGGAGGAAGAGCGAGCAATCAGATCACTGACGATGCACCTGATGAAGTGGAAACAGGTGATGGAGCGGAATATCACCCAACAGGACATCTGGAGGTGGAACCCACAGAGGATCAAATTTCTGATTCAGATCTACAATGTCCTCCGCAGCCCATCTAACCTGTTTGGATGGGGCAAAGTAGAAACACCTGCATGCCTGCTCTATTCAAAGACAGGCACCTTGACCACTGGGCACTGGGTGAGGGGCGCTACCACTGGAGACATGACTAAGTCCTCAAGACCATAGCTGAGGCAATCAGCAAGGGTATCAGCAACAGCAGACACACCCACACTGCAGCTAGAGTGGCCAGAGAGAAGGCCAGAGAGATGCTCTGCTGATCGGTTTTCCATCGGTCCACCATGTGATGGTGGCCTGGAGAGGCATCTTTAAAATTCCATCTCTCCTCACCCAGTCTTCATTGAGACCAGACATCATCTTGGTCTCTGAGGCCATGAAAGAGCTCATGTTACTGGAGCTTACTGTGCCCTGGGAAAGGGGATGGAGGAGGCACAAGAAAGAAGTGAGTTGAGGGTGAAGTACTGGGAGCTGGTGGAGGAAAGCTGTAGTAATGGGTGAGGGACCAGGTGGATGCCGGTGGGCAGCCAGGGGTTTAGGAGTCATTCCATTTCATCTCTGTTCTTTCAGTTGGCAGGGAATGTCTACAGTATGTGGTACTGGGCCTGAGCTGTCCGGTCCCTAAATGAACCAAAGTGAGAGTTGGTCTCTTGGCACAAAGTCAAATAGATTTTCAGTGGGTGTTGGATTCAAGATTGCCCCTGGTCTCTGATCCTGTTTTTGATATTCATGAACAGGATCTCAAGGCACAGTCAGGGTGAAGAGACTGTCCAGTTTGGAACCTAAGAATTGCATCTCTGCTCTTTACAGTTGACGTGGTTCTGTTGCCTTGGTCAGTCTGTGACTCTCAGCATGCCCTGCAGCAGTTTGCAGGGTGTAAGGCAGGGTTGAGTTGTTGTCCCAAGCAAAGGAGTTCAATTATGTTGGGTCCTGTCCATGAGTGATGGTAAAACGGAGCCTTAGATGGACAGGTGGTTTGGTTAGGCATCAGTAGTCATGTGGATGTTGTGTCAGGCAGTCATGTGAAGAGGGAGCTGAGTCAGAGGATAATGATCTTGATTTACCAGTCGATCTACGTCCCATTCTTCACCTGTGGTCATGAGTTCTGGGGAGTTACCCCATGAATGAATGAGAATGAGATCGCAGGTAAAAAGAGTTTCCTCTGAAGGGTGGCTGGGCTCAGCCTGACTGACGAGCCTCTGGAGGGCGTAGAGCTGCTGCTCTTCACGTTCAAAGGAACCAGCTGAGGTAGTTCTGCTTTGAGTCGGCCATCTGATCAGGATGCCCCCTGGTTACCTCCCTTTGGAGATCAGCTTGCTGCCAACACCACCTGAACTTGGATAAGCATAAGTAAAATGAAACATAAATGAATAAAAATGTAAAACTCCTGTGATTGGCATGAACAGTTTTTCAAGAGGGCTGTTTGTACCTTATAACAATCAATATAATGGTGGCAATGAGTGAATATAAACACACATCACACTTCTGTCTGAGCTAGAGGCTAGGTTAGGATAGCTGAGCATAATAAAAGATAATGGGAGTAAATTCATCTGTTTAATTTAAAACTAGATAGTAGTCACAGTGACAACAAATAAATCATGTAAAGGTACGCTATCAAACATTTTTGATGCATCGAGACACGTCATTAATCATTTAATAATCATCACAGCCCTCTGAATCAGAACCTAACTGAATCAGGTGGTCCCGACCTCTAGCCAATGGCATTGCCTGATGAGATCATCATTATTACTATTGGTGTTGTTTTTATTGGTTGTTTCTCTCTCTCTCTTTCTCTCACTGTCAACCCAACCGGTCAGGACTGAGGGCCGCCAACGAGAGTCGACATCGGCTCAAAGTTTCTGCCTGGTTGTCGGTACAGTTGGGTTTGGCAGCCTATAAAGACCGAAGGCAATGCACCATAGTTTGAAAACCACACTACCAGAGGGGGAAGCAATGGGCATATGTGACTCCTGATATGAGATACTTCACCTGCATGTGATGGATGTCATTCAGTGTTAAACACCACCTCTGTCAGGCAGGAGGAATGAATAGAACCTCAGGTCTTTAAGAAAAATCTGAATAATGGCCACTTGAGCTATCCTGACTTTATGTTGAATGTATTTTTATCTCCTGGAACCCGTTTTCACTATTACCACCATTCATCAAATGAATGGTGATTTGATCCATTCTTGATGATGTAGCTGTGATAGTCCACCAGTCTGGCAGCAGGTTTCCTCTGCTGCTCCTCCAGGTTCACAGGTCTTTAATGTGTTCATGGTGTCAGGTCCTGCTCCAAAAGCAACGTCAAACTGCTGTTCTGTCCTACAGCCGGTGACCATTTCAGGTCCAGCCTGAAATATCTCCACAGCTGGGATTCTGTACAGACACTCATTAATCCACCTGACTTATGTGTCCACTGACCTTTTCTCTGGCGTTGCAAGCAGGTCAACATTTTTCCTGTTAAATATTTCAACAACTCCAGAATGGATTGGAATTACAAGATGTGTATTGTTCCTCACCAATAAATGGCCATGACTTTAAGAATTGTCTGAATTTTCCTGTAATGTATTCCAATGAGTTCCAGTGGGGTCATTTTAAACATCAATATGTTCTGTAGAGTCATTGTGAGTATGTTAGCATTTAGCACATAGCAGGACCATGTACATGCCCATTGCCTCTTTTTCAAATATAATTCACAATTCTGAATTAATTAGTGTATGTGCTTGTTTTAAATATTATTTTCTATATTCAGGTAAACCTATACATATATAATAAATTATTTTATACAGGTTCCCACCAATGGTTCCTCTGTGATCTTTACTGACTGCACTTCAAATTAATAATGTCAAAGCATAGCAAAATATTACACAGATTGAATGGTAACAACTAAGGGCCACTCCTCAGAACATGAATGAAATGGGACAGTCTTTATTCCTCATTGACGGCTCAGTGATCATGTATCACCTCAGTTGAGCTGTTAGAAATCACCTTTCTTTAAGAGTCCTAATGACGTTCACTTTCTTCATGCAGAGACTTCATTGGAAAAGGCTAAGCCACAGACACACACACACACACACACATCAATAGATGGTCACTAAACACCAACAGATATATCAGGAGAACAGCGGGAATCCATTTTTCTTGACTGTGAATAAGTGAATTGAATTGCACTCCTGCAGTCACAAGGATGATGTTATTTAATGTGAATCAATACCATAGTGTGCTACAACAACAGAGATGCATATGGAAGCATTATCATAAGGAAAGCCCCACGACCAATCTGATTAGCAGCCATTTGAGAGGGCTGTTCCCAGAAGGACCTGCTGTCACGCTGACCCTGCTTAACCTCTTGATTTTCTGGGTTCAAGTCCAATTAACCTTTGGGACGAAGCAAGAGTGTCAGCAGCAGTGCAGTCGATAGGCCCCAATGGTAATCATTTCATTTTCTGGTTCATCAAACAGGCTCAGGCCCCACCTCACTCATCTCAATCAAAGACAGCCATTTATCTTAGCAGACAGGACAACAGTGTGAGCACAGCGGCTGGTTAGAGTCTGAGACATCCATCTGTGCTGCCCTGACTCGTCTAATGCACACACTCCTTACTGCGTGTAGTAATGTTACTGACACTAGTGTTACTGACACTATACACTATGGATATGTCACTCACTACTGATTGGTTAAATAAATAAGGTGGCCTCCCACCAAGCATGGACTAGTATGAATATGATATCAGGATATGTTTGAGTGTGGAGCAGCATGATGACCAGTAGAGTATGACCTGTAGGGACTAAATACTGCAGCTCCTCCTGTACTGTAGTATTCTGGTATTCTGGTATGTGAGCCGAATACAGAGTACCAACATTCTGACTTTGCAGGTATGTTGATGAACAACATCTCATTAATATGGTCAGTATCATGTTTCATCTTATGTTCTAAGTTATAGGTATAAAGACGAGGACAGCTCATTGGCTCTGAGACGGCACACACTCCTTGATGGATACTCCCCCCAGAGGTCAGCACAAACACACAAGTTGTAGGATGTAATTAGAGGCTCACCAGGGAGCTGCAGGAGCTGCAGATTAAAATCAGAGGAGACAGGCTGCACTAGAGGAGAATTAGATTTGGTTACACGTCCTACTATTTTATACTCTGGCTTCTATTTGTATTTGTTTGTTTTTGTTTTCACTATCACTGTAAACATATTGAATGCTAGTAAAATATTGGCCTATGAGATGACAACGTTCATATGTGATCAGTAAGCATATTAGCTGGCTGCTACCAGCATGAACAGAGATAACACACCGCCTCTGTTTAAAGGCAGCTCCTGTAATACATGTTTAACGGTGGCAGTAAATACAGCTGTACTAGAGGACGACTGTTAGTGATGGAGGAATCATTGTATGACATCGTGTTGTGTACATGCTTATCGGACAAGTGAAGTCATTCAGTGTACAAACATGACGAGGAGACCAACCAGCTCAGACAGAGCAGGTCATCAACAACAGCAACCTGCAACAGATCAGGTCCTGGGGGCGAGGAATACGCTGGGATTTGTGTGTGTGTGTGTGTGTGTGTGTGTGTGTGTGTGTGTGTGTGTGTGTGTGTGTGTGTGTGTGTGTGTGTGTGTGTGTGTGTGTGTGTGTGTGTGTGTGTGTGATGAACAGGTGGACGTGGCCTGGCCATACTGTCACCATCAGACTCAACACTTGACAGAAGACAGGAATCCCTCTTTTTTTATGCTGTTAGTGTGGCTCTACTTCTGCCAGACAGAGGGGCCACAAAGTCACAGGCTGGCTGAATGTTAACAATGTGCTGCTGGGAGAGAGAGAGAGGGAGAGAGAGAGAGAGAGAGGGAGAGAGAGAGAAAGAGAGAGAGAGGGAGAGAGAGAGGCTTTGTTGTGCCACATGGCTCCAGGCTGAATATGGGCCATTAGGGAGTTGTTCACCCAATTGTTCTCCTCTGGGTGACATGCATCCGCCTCCATAGGAGCTCTGTTTCAATAGCTGCACCCCCACTGACAGATGTATCTTTATTCAAGGATTTATTCTGTTTGTTTTTTTCTCTTTTTTTGAACAGGATTAGGATTATTTAGAGGGGATTAGTGATATTTTTTATGGATAATGTCAGATTTTGTGTCAAAGGGGATGAATCTGAGGGGCTGATGGCTGTTTGTTTGACAGGAAGTGAAAAAGAAAAGTGTTCCCTTTGCTGTCGCGTGTCAGTCATCAGAAATCATCCAGTTAAACTTGTGATATTCAGTAGTCAATGAAGCAAACAAATAACAAGCAGCTTTTTTTCCTGTGTGCTGTATAAAAGGATGTAAACCCAAATGTTATGTTAACAAAATGTTCATATGAAAATACTGAATTTTTAAATCTGTGTTTATGTCATTAGAACCTTTTCAGGTAAAATGATGTGATCACTCCACAGCTATGAAAGAGTAAAACTGCAGATCATTTCACCTGCCAATAGATCAATATATATTCATTCAATATGTATTATGTGACTGTAAAAATGAAGTCAGTGATTTTCATACATGGTGGTTCTATGGACACGAGGTCCAGACGTTAAGTGCTTGATAAACACGGTGAGTTGAAGGACCAGTTGCTCTAAATCTTAATTTGCATAATCATTATTCGACCTACTTTATGCAAATGAGTCCAGTGAGAATCAGAACAAACACACAGTAGGTGGAGCTGATCAGTGTCAGCTGGTTCATGATGTCAGCATCACATGATGCACATGTTGGGCTTACATCCCACTGCACAAATTTTCTATGCATGTCATCAGAGACATCAACACATTTGGATCTTTTCCCTGAGGCTTGGTTGTTGTTTGTCCTCATCCATACATCAGCACACGTTCACTGTTCAGTCACTAGTTCCAGTCCCTGTCCACAGTGTTCTCCCAAACATTCAGTCTTCTGATCTTTCACGATGAGCCGATGGTTTGTCTTGTGGAAACAGGTTCAGTGGGTCAGTGGTGTGAAGGCTGCTGCCACAGTAGTGGGGAGATAATGGGGAGGGTGGGTGTTGGAGCAGCGACTGGTACCAACAGGCTCAGAGTCGTTTACAGTGTAGAGAACTACTGATGGAGCAGATTAGCAGCAGCAGCGCTCAGAGAGGAACCTTTCCTCTCCTGTGACTGAAACCAACTGAAACCAACCCTAAGTATCTGGGCTACCAGTGCTACCATCTGGTGCAGGTGACATCAGTGACTGGGGCGTGGAACTGAACACGGTTTTATTGCATCATATAACCAAATAAATGGTTCGATGAACCATGACAAGTTTTGGTTTGGCTTTTAGTTTGTGAGCAATACGTCGGCCAGAGGAGAGGAGGCCGTCAAGGTGTCATCTGTTGTCCACCATTATCAACAGTCATAAATGAAGGAAGGAAATGTCATATTTCTGTTTCAGTAGTCTAAATAAGAAAAGGCAGCTTGTTAAGACACTTCAACACACCATACCATTTTCTACACAAATATTTTAACGGTTTTAAACTACAAATCCTGCAGATGTTTGTGAAGGAAAAGATATTCTTGTGTAATGTAGACAGTAGTTGTGGTGATGTATTTTGGTTGGATGGTTGGAGTATATAGGTCTGTGTTGCGCATTTCAAAATGATCTTTGGATTCTGCAGGCCAAAGACCCAAGGTCATGCATAAAGATCTTGTAAATTCTCCTTCTGCTTCATCAAAGTTTTTCTTCGACTACAGTGGAAACATGGAGACAGCCATCAGCTGGAATTACACAGGATATTATTCATATTTAGCTGTAATAGTGTAATTCCTTTTCAGGTTTTGTTAAGTTTAAATATGAAGTACGCACAACGAGGAAATGGACTCTTTATATCATTGACAGACTGCATTTTATCACCACTCCAGTGTTTTAATTTTGTTACTGTGCTGGATTGAAATTAGTGTGTAATTATCATCCAGAGTGGGGGCAGTGTTACAAGAATGCTCTAAATCCTCTACTCGGTGCGCAGTCTATGTGCGTTGTGTGCATGGTGACTTCAGCCAGTGTGCTTGTCGTAGCATAGGTGTGTGTAGATGGGAGAGACAGCGAGAGAGTCAGACGAATGGAGATGCAGAGTGAGTGCACGTCCCGCATGTTGGGCTGCGAACAGAGCAGCTGTAGTGCAGCAAATATACAGTTTGATCACATCGTGCAGGTGTCAAATAAAGTAACAAGTCTGCAAGAACCCAGCAAAGTGGCTAAAACAACAATGAACAGTGACTGCATGGAGATGACAAGAGGTCTAATATGTTCTGGCCACAACATACTAACTCGTGGCCACCAGATATTTATTTTTTCCCAATGTCACCAGAGGGGCTCTGTAAATTTGGACCAAACAACAATGTATTTAATATTTGAGATATGTTTATTTGTCACCTTGTTACACATATCACTGATAACACTGATATTGAACTGTCGTTCCCCTAGTAGTCCGTCTGATTACCTTCTGACATTAGATAGAAATACTAAGGACAGATAAATAATGCTTCGGTGGGCTGGTATTACTGTGTAAAGGCCATTTGAAGCTCACAGTTCCACAGACTGAGGATGAACCTGATCATAGCCTCACTTTGCCACCAGTTGTTGGGGAACTTTTCTTCTGAAATGTAAAGTTGTGCTTTAAAACAAATGCTTTGTGTTCTTTGTTACATGGTTCGTTGACCCAGAATCCACCAGATGACAGAACAATAAAAACCAGAAAACATCACAGACAATTGCAGAACTTTAAAAGCAAATTACAAGCAGTTCCATCTGATAGGTGGCCACCAGTCTTGTTGTCAGGGTGTCTCCATGTGTGTCCTACTCATCAATTTCCCAGCAGACCCACAGGCCATCCACATGTCTAAGGCTACAACAGGATCATTCAGCTGCTCTTTTAGCTCCAGCAGTCAGTACCCTTAGCATGACAAAAGCAAAACCATGTAGGACATATAAGACAGTTGGGCCTCAAACACTAGGGCACGCGTTTCATTTACATCTGAATGGTGGCCTCAGGTCTACGAGTCCAGCAGTCTGTCATGCTAGGTCAGAGCAGAGTGGAGGTCAATGATGGTCAGTGGTGGAATCAGATCTTCAGCAGCACCAACTCAACTGCTTATTTAGAATGGGGCGTTTTTATTTTTAGTGATTTACAGTGTTTCCCAAACTTTTTTTCACATCGCTGACCTCGAAACTGAGTTAGAGCACCAGTCCCAACAGTGGAGGAAACCCAGAGTAGAATAATCCTACATTCTGTCATTGTCTTACTTATCTATGGTATTATGGTGACAATGGATGAACCCCCTTTTGGCTGGGTACCCTCAACCCCCTCAACATCCCCACTTTGAGAACCGCTCCTCAAGGAAATGATAAATCCTAGGACCGTGATCCGACTGCAACATGATCAGAAGGCATCACTCCTAGTATATCTCCTTTGAAGATATCACTACCGTATAAATAAGCTCATCTGTAATAATTCTAAATCAATTAGATCAATTAGTAATGGAACACCTGAACAGGACATGTACTGAAGGTTCAGTGTCGATTGGAGACCATCATAAACACAAGTCATGGTGTGATGATGTCATCTGCAAACTACAACTATAAACTACAAACGCTGCAGGCTGTTGGTCTGGAGAGGATCATCATCTCCAATCAACAAACATGTCCCCACTCCAAGGATCAACAGTGGATCCCATAGGGGACCAGCCAACCCCCTCTCAAGCACCGACCTCTGTCCTCCTGACCTGAAGCAGACTGTAACATTTGACCTGCACAACAAATCTATCACATCATTTCAATTAGACACTGGCCGGTCTCCAAGGCAGGCCCTCACTGGGAGTTGTTTAACCTCCTGACTTGATTGGCTCAGCTTCTCAGTAGGATTCTGTGATTGGACCCCTTATCATGCTGCACCAGTTAGCAAATCATGGCTGTTTTTGTATGAATACACGACCATCCAGCTTCTCTGTCAAATGGAAATTTACAATAGTGAATCAACCTATGGGCATTAAAGCAAGCATTTATATGGAGCTGTCTAACAGCTGTAGGAGCCCAGTTTTCCCTGTATTATCGTCACTTCAGCCGGGCTGATAAAACAATTCATCCTAATGCATCTGTAGTAAGCTAATAAAGCCTGATACCTCCGGCTGAATGATGAATGAAGTCTAATTCAAAATGTCTACATAGTTTATATCCAAAGCAAATGCCCAGCAGGAAGTAGTGTGTCCCTTCATTTGGAAGTAAGGCCACGTTTAGACCGAATCAGTCCTGCATGAAAAAGCACAGAACCAGTCGTTCATTTTAATGACGCCTGTCTGGACATGAAGTGAGGGAGGGAGGGAGCTGCCTAAAAATATTTAAAAAACACAAGCTTGTCCAATGAAAGATGCTGAACCTGCCTCTACTTCTATGGGAACTGTGGATCATTAAATATGTGCAAGTTGAAAAGAGGTGCAGCCATGGTCAGTTTCCAGAGTTGTAAAATCCTGTATGTGGGTGTTGTTCTGCTCTGCAGTGTTTTGGTGTCTGATAAGCCTCCAATTCATGGACCTGTTACAGGTGCAGGCATTTACACTAAAGCAGCCCCAATGCTGTTCAAACCCAGGGGCAATCAGTTTTCTCTATTTTATATGATGGGCAGTATGAAGTCATTTTATTTTTGACTGGATGAATTAACTTGATTTCAAAGTCAAACAGTCAAATACCATTTTTTTACACAATGTCCTTTAGACAATCACATGTTTGACAGAGTGGTGAGCCTTCATATATGATCATATCACCTGTTTAGCTGTGGAATGTTCCAATCAGGTGACTTTTGGTGGTCCTTCATGGTCACATTCAGAATGAAAATATGTTTACAAAAACTCAATGATGTTGATGAGCTCAAACAGTACATGTGTTATGTTTGTAGTGTTTCCAGTTGAGTATCTGTACATGATGTGTACTGACTGTATACAGCACCTTTCTACAAGGCAGGCCATCCACACACACTTTAATACAAATACTTTAATACTACAAAGCAAGGCACCACCTGCTCACCAGGAGTCACTCACACCAGTGGAACACTTCAATGTATAGAAGAATAATCAGCTTTATTGGTCACATACAATTATACACAGTACAATGTAGCAAAATTTGCCTTTGACCCATCCCTGAGGAGCAGTGGGCTGGGATTCAGTATCTTGCTCAAGGATACTTCAACATGTGGACTGGGTGAACTGGGGATCGAAGCACTGACCTTCTGATAAGTGGAAGAACGCTCTTACCACCTAAGCCACAGCCATCCAAAGCCAAGCATAAGCTACATCGTTTTAATGAGGCTTTATCCAACATCCCATCTTTTATGGAATAGGTTTGTCCATTCTCCCGAGCACAGGATCAGAGTCCACATTAGTCTTTACACGAGGAAAACGAGGAATTGTAATGAATAAAGACTTGACATGTATTCCAAGAGAAAGCACAACAATTATTGCATGTAAATAGGATAATAATGTAAAGAGGATAATAATGTAAAAAAGATAATAATGTAAATAGGACAATAATGTAAATAGTTTAATAATGTAAATAAGATCATAATGTAAATAGGATAATAATGTAAATAAGATCATAATGTAAATAAGCTCATAATGTAAATAGATAAAGTTATATATATATAAATTGTTTTATTTGGGACTTTATACTAATGAGTGTAATTATATGGTCATTTAAGCAGACCTATCAAGATGTGATGTCTGAAGGTAGATCAGCTGGAGGTTCCTACAGGCTGAACACTGAAGCTCTCACTGACTCTCACCAGGCTCCTCGTCCAGGTTGGGTTGTCAGCTACGGTCCAAACACTGAATGGTGTCAGGTTTTCTCTGACAGCAGAGAAGGCGTGGGATGGGAGGAACTCTGTTCCAGCCAGGCAAGGCACAACTGTTGTCCTCTGACTTCCTTCTGGTCTGACTCCTTCCTCCTCAGTCATCACGGCCGTGAGAGCTGGTGGCCAGTGTGGGACGCCTGTCCCATCCTGTCTGAGGATGTAGAAACAGCATCCTCATCTGCCCAATTGTTGTCTTTATCAGGTGTTCAGCCTGTGATTGAAAGGCGAACGACTGCCTGCTGACTGATGTTTCCTTCCAAAGACAACAATAATAATGTTACATCATCAAGAGCCAACAAGTGGACACAGTCTTTGTGTTTCAATGAAGGAAGAGTATGGAAGCACAATAGTTGACTCAGTTGTGAAGTGGGCCAGTAGGACGGATTGTCATGTAGATTCATAGAAGCATTTTACTAGAAAAATGGACATGTATCCATCAACATGTTGTCTTTAGTCATTTTCATCGACCCTGGCCTTTCCCACTGAACTACATCTGAGAGAAATCTCCTCCATCTTTTGAGTTTAATTAAGATATCTATACTCATACGACAACAGATCCTCTCAAACTCCGTCTTTAATCCCACATCTCTTCATTTATAACGATTAATATTGATTGAAAGATTTTATCATGTAATCAATAGTTTATGGAGGCTGTGATTTGTATGAGCTGAACGTTGTTACCTCTCTTCATTTGGACAACAGGCAGGAGAAAACCTACCTGCAGTATTTGACTCTCTGGTTCTCTTGCAGGTTCTCTCAGGTACCGATGATGACTTTAGGCAACAGTCTTTATTTTAACACTCAAACTTAAACACAAAGGTTTTCTGCTTCCAGTCCTTCAGACTCTTTCAGTCACAGACTCCAGTCAGACCCTGTCCAGGTCCAGCACACCAAACTCCCAGGACAACTAGCTCTCTCCACTACCACAATGCTCTATTGATTTTCTCTATTGGTTTCTTCATCACTGTGAGGTGGTCGACAACAGATACAAACCAATCAGTTTGTAGTAAAATGGATTGTTTTTTCTGTGCTTTAGTAAATGGGTTGTATTGATACGACTCAAACAGCCCAACACAGTAATGACCAGGACAGCGACAGACTTAATGCACATGAAAGTTCTGAAAACTGGCCATCCAGGTTGTCTAGTTTCAGGACAGTCACCTGGTTATAATGTCTGATCATGTGGATTCTCCTTTGGCTCATGTCCCCAGGCTGGTGTGATGGGAGTGTGCTTTGCTCTGACCTGGTATCTATAGAGGGTCTGGATTGGATACACAGTCCGCACTCCATTTCCTCCCTGTGTGATGTTTGTGTTTGTGTTACTTGCCCAGTGTACACAGGTCTGCTGGACCCACAACGGTACTGGGTTTTTAAAACAATACAGCAAAAATCATTTATGTAAACATACTGAACAGATGTCAAATTTATCTCACCTACAAGCAATACAGACAAAATATATACTGAGCATCATGCCATCCTGTTCATATTAAATATCAAAGGCAAATTATGGTTCACACATCTTTATTCACCCTTTAACGGTACAGAAAAATCAGTTTTGTACAAATTAGTGGTTGTTGCCTTCGTCCCCGGTCCAGCAACCAGAGTTTACACCTAGTGTTAGCTACTGCTGCTGTCCTGTGCTGCTAAATGGTGCCCCTAAAATATTCCTCAGTGCAACTTCACAGCCTCCTCTGCTACTTTGCTCCCGTCTGCATCACCGACATAAAATCCATCGTTGTCGTCTTTATGTACACATGGCTACCAGATGCAAGTTTGTTTACTCCGATCATGCTATCCCCACAATACTGTGTGACCGGTGCTCCGCCCCACCGCGATGACATCATCAAAACAAACCACATGTGCAATCTGAAATCTGAAACCCCTCCTATGTGTTGACAGTGTTGTTCCTCCCTGTCCCTCCTGCTCAGCATTTACAAGCAACACAGCTTCATTCATGCTGCAAAATGCCTGCTCCATCAACACTGAAGCACTTTTCATTCATGACATCATCAAAGACAGCAAAATAGATTTTCTCTGCTTAACTGAAACTTGGCAAAATCAAGAGGACTTCATGACACTTAATCTAGCCACCCCACCCGGCTATGTGTACATCCAGAAGCCTCGCTCCCTGGGCCGTGGTGTTGGGCTGGCTGTAATACATCAACAGGACTTCCTGGTCAAAGAGCTTCCTGTACTCAATGCCACCTCTTTGGAATGTCTTGCCTCCGATCCAGATTGTCCTTATCTACGGCCCCCCTAAAGCCTCCACCACCTTCCTGTCTGAACTATCTGAGTTAGTCACCTCTGTCTGCTCCAGGTCTCCCTCCACACTCCTCCTCGGAGATTTTAATATCCATGTGGACTCCACCAGCTGCTCGTTACTGGACTGTATTAACATCACACAGCATGTTCAACGTACCACCCACACCAAAGACCACACACTGGATCTGGTATGTTCCACAGGCATTACCCCCTCCATCTACAATGCCAGGACCTTGCTGTCTCTGACCAGCATGCCGTACTCTTTACTGTTCCTGTCGCCCTGTTTATGCAACATACCAAACGTTCTATTACATTCCGAAGCACCAAATCAGTGAGCACACCAGCCCTAACAAACATGTTAGCCACCCATCTGGCCTCCAAACCCCACAAGACCACAGTGGACGCCCACTACAACACCACTCTATCCCTCAGCCTTGACTCTCTTGCCCCCCTTAAAACCCGCTCTGTCTCCTTCATCTGTCCCGCCCCCTGGTACACCACCGAACTCCGCTCCCTGAAGGCCTTGGGTCGTCAACTGCAGAGACTCAAAAGACAAAAAATCCGGCCTCACTCTATCTACCAGCAACTCCTGGTACCTGCCCCCACCCCTCCAAACCCCCCTCCGCCACAGGACTCCGCTCCGTCCCCTGTTCACCTGCCTCAGCACTGCCTCTCCTCCCTCACGCCTGTGGATACCCTCCTGGTGACCAAACTGGTCACCAAGGCTAAAGCTTCCACCTGCTCCCTAGACCCCATGCCTACAGCTTTGGTCAAAGCATGTCTGCCTGTCCTATGCCCCATCATGGTGGATGTCATTAACTCCTCCTTGGAATCTGGCACCGTTCCCTCCTGTTTCAAAATGGCCTCAGTCACCCCTATCCTCGAGACACCAGGTCTGGACCCGGAGGACCTCAACAACTACCACCTGATCTCCAACCTTCCTTTCCTAAGTAAAATCCTGGAAAGAGCAGTGGCCGCCCAAATCCATCAGCATATGTCCAACCACGAGCTCTATGAACCCCTTAAATCTGGATTCAGATCTCACCACAGCACTGAGACCACCCTCATCAAAATCACCAACGATCTCCTCTCTGCTGCTGACTCTGGCCACATCAGTATACTCATTCTCCTCGACCTCTCTGCAGCCTTTGACAGGTTGGAGATCTTCTGGACGTAGATGGGTGCTCCATCTGCCCATCCTCAGAGGTCTGCAACCTTGGCATCATTCTGGACTCTACCCTATCTTTCTCATATCCAATCTACCACCAAATCTGCCTTCTTTCATCTTAAAAAACATCTCCAGACTGCGACCATCACTCTCTGACTCCATGGCAGAAACACTCATTCATACCTTCATAACCTCCCGTTTGGACTACTGTAATGGAGTCCTGTCTGGGGTACCTAGCAAAGCCCTGGACAGGCTCCAGTATATCCAAAATTCAGCCGCTAGGGTTCTCACCTACACTAAGCCCAGGCAGCACATCACCCCAACCCTCATTCACCATCACTGGCTAACAATTAAGTTCCGTATCAACTACAAAATCCTCCTTCTCACCTCTCCATGCCCTTACCCCGAGTACCAATCTGACCTCCTTCACCCATACACCCCTTCCCGGAACCTCCGCTCCTCAGACACTGGCCTGCTCGCCATTCCCAACACCAGACTCCGCACCTTCGGAGACAGAGCCTTCAGTGTCTCAGGCCCTACCATCTGGAACGATCTCCCTGCTGGTATTCAAAATGCTTCATCACTGGACGTGTTCAAAAAAACTCCTCCTCCTCCTTTGTCTTTATCTAACTATGTATAGTGGCCTTTGTTCTCGTGAAAGGCGCTATATAAGTCCAAGCTGCTATTATTATTATATTATTATTATTATTATTATTATTATTAATAATAATAATATTGTTATTATTATTATTATTATTATTATTATTATTATTATTATTATATTATTATTATTATTATTATTATTATTATGTTATTATTATTATTATATTATTATTATTATTATTATATTA
>CM075187.1:30021827-30089327 GCA_037577475.1 Chaunax sp. Z400 | reverse complement strand
TCTGACAGGCTCTCTGCCATTAATGGTGGAGCCCTTCTGCTGGGGTCTGAAATGGAATGAAACAAATGTCTGAAGTATTTCACTCTAAATGGGCACAAGGTCAGCCTTAGCATGACAAAGAGCTGGGATCTAATGAGATCATCCAAAGAGAGAGGATGCACCACAGAATTAGATCTAGTGTGTTTGAGAGATGGTGCAGACCATCACAGATCACTTAACAGTGATACATGAACTATTCAGGGTCTACCACCTGAGCAACATATGACTGGATTCTGTTGCATCTTCTGCTCTATTATTGGATTGCAGCTCCACAGCAAGAATCCTCTTTACAACTTGTGTCCAACGCTGGGATATCTATCTGACCTAAGAGAAGCATAGGTGGATGGTAAAACAGATTAGATACTTTCATTATTGATTCACCACAATATTCTTATGTTACTTTTAGAGCTCTTCAGCCGTGTCTGCAAAGGCTAACTGATCACACAATGTCATTAGACTCTGATTACACTGGCCATTTTAGCTTCTTCTCTGTTATTTCTGAGAATATGCTGGAAAATAGATGAAATAATGCATCCATGGCTGCAAAAGTGTAACGAGAGGCCGATACCTCTGTCAGCATCACTGCCATCGTAACTGATTGGGGTCACATTATAGTCCCCACACAGAACATTGGGCAACATTAGCAGCAGCTTTAATGTACTGATTTGTGATTAATACCACAGGAAAGTAGTAAAACCTAATCTGATCAAATGAACACAACATATATTTATATATTTCAACTTGGGAGTGATTTGTGAATAACAATGTTGTGATTCTGATTCAGCATCCCTGACTTTAAAAACATCTGATTAACAATATAAATATAAACGGTTACCACATGGCAGTGGGGGGCAGAGTCGTCCCAGTCCAGAGTCAGGCAGGTCACACATATTCAGAGAGCTCTGCTCTCTACTGCTGCCTCAAGGTCTGAGGAAAATGATCACAGAACGGACACAACACCTGTGGTCTAAGAGCCAGGCCAGCCTGCACCAGGACCAAGACCCACAGCAGCCATGCAGGTCAAAACTCATGACTCAGCTGGTTTGCTCCAGGTCATAAACCCACCAGCAATAGTCTGAAAGGGCCAAGCCAACCAAAACTGAAGTGACATATTTAATATGTGAATCATTGTCAGCTGTGCTTTATTTTATATTTAGGTTGACATCTCTGTGTATTTATGAGTACAAGGGAGAATAGATCTGAAGCTAGAAGTATGGAAGAGTTCACCACAACCATAAAGCATAAAGCTTATTTTCATTTTGAGTCGTGCACCATTACACTGACAAGTTGGTCTTTTCCTGGACTACAGGGAGGTCATTTCCTTGACTTTGCCAGTTTAGGTGTGACTTGTCACAATGACACAATATGCTGGTGCCAACAATGAATGTAATGTGTAAGCAGCACACTATGCTGTGGAAAACATACAGCAATAATAGGACAAAAGCTACAACTTTTCTCAAGAAATGTTACTCTGTGCCTGATGCTTGGTGCGTATCTCAGCAGTAGTACTGCCAGTACTAATAGCAGTATGACTGAGGTTCACCTGTGGAAGCAGTATTAGTGGTAGTTTGTACTAAAGGAGGAGGAGGAGGAGGAGACTACTATAAAAAGTAGTCAAATCAATTAAAGCGAGCTACACACCGAGAGAGACGTAAAGACAAAATGGCTGACATGAAACAGCTCAATGAGAGCAGCCAGACTGACATCTAATGGTACAGATTTCATTACAGATATATTTGTGAGATAAATTGAAATGGGACAGTGATGTTTGCTCCAATACTGACTTGTTGAATATCAATCAAATTCAAAAAACAACCAAATTAAAATCTGCACAAAGATTGTTGGTCAACCTTTGGAGAAACTTTTTGAATCAACTTATCATAATAATATGTTGAGGCTGGCCAATAACATTATCTCTGACCCCAGTCATGTTCTGAGCTGTGAAGATAATTTGTTGCCATCAAACCAGAGATACAGAATTACACGATTTAACAGCATTAAACTGAAGCATCTTTTGTTCATCAGTCAATCCTTAAACTAAATCTGGAGTTTAATCTAAGATCAAATGTACAATGAAAGGACTGAATTCTTGTTTGTTTTTGTTTTTTATGTTTATTGTATGTACTGTTCTGTAGAATGTCTGTTTTGTAATGTTGCAAATGGAGCAGCTGAGATGCAAGAACATTTTCAGACTTGTCTGACAATTAAGTACTGAGTAAGTAAGTAACACGTATCTGTCGTACTTTTGGTAGTTTGGTAAATTAAAAATCGTCCCTCAGGGTCCAACTACTATCTTTTTCCAGACCTTTTATGGTCTTTCATCATCAGAGATTTGAGTAAATGTATCTGAGGAAGAACATGAGAACCACCAAGTAAAAGGAGCTTAATGTAAGTGACGAGGTTGTGTTTCTCATGTTTGGATAGCTTGGATTGTAGATTTTGTGTTGAGGTGAGGCAGCATGAAGGGAGATACTGTATGTTGGTGTAGTTTCTCAACAGCATCATGATTGCTATTTTTGAACCTCAGCATTGTGTCAGAGCCCAGAGATGCAAATGCAAACCTTCTCATTTCTCAATAACTCAGAAGCATTCTGTTCTTTTCCCAGATGAATAGACCTGTATAACAGGAGAGGGTCAGTTCTCTCTCCCTCCACAGCTTTCTTTTGGCCCCTCTCTCCTCTCACAATGGTAAACAGTGTATTTACTTTAATTTAATTTAATTTACTGTATTTCTCCACAGCACAAATAGGGAAAAGCAATCTTTTCATTTTTTATGATGTGATATTTGATGACAGGATAAGAACAGATTTTTAGACTGCTTAATATGTCGGCAACAGATTTATCAAATAAGGATACAAATGCAATTCCAGAGGCTGAACCAGTGTGGGATGGTTTTAAGGTGAGATAGGTCCATTTTAATGTCACAATGCAGCTGAATTTCCAGCAGAGCTTATAGAGATCTGGACAAAGGCTACAACCTTGGCATTTTGTGCATAAGCCACATTTGTAGGCCACGCAGGCCCGGTTTGTGGTAGATGGCTTGTATTGTCCGATCCATCTACTCGCACTGTTCTGAAGATAAAGCTATTCCTCCTTTAATGGATTCTGCTTGGTTTTGTGTTGCTATTCAACGTGAGTGAAAAGCCAGGGCCTGCTGAGGAACAATTCAGAAAAGAATGTGTCATATCAAAATACCAGTTGCTTTTTGAGTGGCCAAACAAGATGTGCTTTACACGCTCAGTATTGAGCACCCCTGATACACAGAGCTAACAACAGGAAGCTGGATTCACACTTTGTTCACCTTGTATTATATATTATAGTAGTTCACCAGTATAAAGTGTTAGATACACATATGTCCTGTCTTTACTCACAATCATATGACATTTTGTGGAATTAGCAGATGTACATGTCAGGAAGCTTATGTGTGAAATCTTGTACATTAACTTCCAGTTCATTATTGTGTGAGTGTGTAATATCTGATGGGCACACATCAAAGTAGAAGTGGTTCTTATCTTTAGAAATCAACAGTGCTATCCATGTTTCAATGCCCCTGTTGGAGTGGATGTGTCTCTTTCTGCTTGATCCACTGCAGGTACTGTCACTGAAATAGCAGCTACCAGCATCAAAATATCCACAAGCTGAGGCACAATGGTCACAATGCAGCTTGAATACTTAAGTGTGTGTGTGTGTGTGTGTGTGTGTGTGTGTGTGTGTGTGTGTGTGTGTGTGTGTGTGTGTGTGTGTGTGTGTGTGTGTGTGTGTGTGTGCGTTTGGGGGGTGCACTTCAGTATCAATTCAAGCCCATCTCTGACATATTCCATGGCCTTGAAGTCTCTGTAGAGCGTGGCGGTGCTCTCTGGGCTTTGTTTACGGATCACGGCTTGTTTACTATGAAGCCCAGCGCCAACCCTGAAGAGATGTGGGCCCAAGATGTTTTATCTCTTGTCAGGGCTTGCTTCAATTAAATTAATGGAACCCATTCAGCTCTTCTCTTTCCCTTTTCCTTTAAGGCCCCAGCCACAGAGGAGAATACATTAAAAAAGATCTTAGAGCCTTAAGATTGTACATCATAGTATTAGCCTTAGTGAGTCGTATTTTTCCTCGTAAATTTAGTTCTTTTTCTTTCCCCTCGCTAAATGAAATAATCAATGGCATATCCAGCTCAAGAGGTATAACCAGCTTATATTTTCTTTTTGGATGTAAAGAAAATATGAATTCTGTCTCAAACTACTTTATTTACTGACTTTGCTGTCGTCTATCTGTCATTACTCTGTAGCCACGTCACACTGCTCCACCATCTCAGCCACCACCACTGGTCACCATATGGATCATTGTTTGGCTTTCCTCTACATTTTGCTTTGCCTTGGTGACCAGTTTTTAGCTTTCCCCAAATCTCCTTCTGTCAAGACTTGGATTGCTATCGATGATTGATGACATGTGATGGCTAAAGCCTCCTTCTTATATTTCAGGGTATCTTTATTCAGTGGTTACTGCTTATGATGTACAGCTAACAGGTAACATGAGGGTAATGTATCAGCTGAGACTATCATCTGGGCCCTCGGATTGTGCGTCTCCACAGGTCCACATGCTTTTTTGTATTCAGTACTCAGATTCTCATTTGTATCCCCTCAACAAAGAGTCAGTTTGTTTTCTAATCTCCTCCAAATAAGAAAATGTCTCTGAGCCCCTTCCACACCTTTTCTGTGTCTATAACGTAACTGGTGAAATTAAATGTTGTGTTCCACCACATGTCAGAGAATTGTTGGAGGATTTACAAGTCCTCCTGTCCAACATACCCGAAGATTCCTGCCCGCTAGGATTTCATCATCCAGAGACGTTAACATCTCAGCTTTTGACCTCTATATTTTTTTAATTTATATAAATTTAATGCAGGAACTGCATTAAGTTGGTTTAAATCCTATTTCCATGCACACCAAAGTTAGTCATGGAGTTCCTCAGGGTTCTGTGTTTGGGCCAGTACTTTTCACCCTGTATATATTACCTAGCGAGTATCGGGAGTGCAATGCGTTAAACCTGGCAGAGACATGGCAGAAGGGGAAGAAACCAGACTGTTCCGTGAGTGGACTGTTCATACTTACCCTATGCCAATGTTAAGGAGAATTACAGTGACCACTCTACCTCGCCACCCTGACAGTTCAGCTCGGAACACCGTATGCTCTTGCCCCATGACCAGTGAAGCTCAGTGAGGTATGATAACTTTCTGGTATATAAATAGGTGAATCACTTGATTTCCAACAGGCTGTTGTTATGGCCCAATGCTGTGTACTTGGTTCTCTCTTCTTTTGACTTTTAATCTGATGTACTGACACAAAGGTACATTATGGCAGTGAGCTAGCTAAGCATTGAGTACAAGAGGGCACCTTCTTAACAGAACCATGACTCTAGTATACATGTAAATAAATAATACATCATATCGTGTGACCTGTGACTTATTTGAAAGGAACACCTCTGTGGTCCATGTTATTTATGGAAATTAATCTAAAGACATTTCATACTTGAGACTTTTGTTCTTTGTTCTTTGTATCAAGTGTGTTTGTCAAGTAATAGTATTTTTTTTTTTCCTGTGCAAATAGCAGGTTGTCCGATTGCAAATACCCTTATCTCAGCACACACTATCATGCATATGACTTCTGGATGTTATCATTAAAAAGCAGGAACGCTACACAGAGGTCTCTCATGGTTTGAAGTACCACCTTATATACTCACCTTATTTAGAATCAAATGTCCATTAAACCCACTTTGAGAATTTCATACAAATAATTTACGCACTGAGTTTTTTAGGGAGGTTTCCCTCCATTCCTCCAGGCTGACATTAATGAAAACAGGATCTGTAGAGAACCAGATGAAGTGTATGAGACACTGTAACTGTTAGTTAATCATTACATTGGCCCTACCTTCCTTAAAGGCACCACTGTTTTCTTTTGTAATTACAAAATGCAAGATGTAAGGTGATGAATGTAATTGTCTTCCAGCTGCCATCAGTCACATGTTAACATAAGGACGCTTTACAGTGTTAGACACATTTAAGGGACTCATGTTTGATTCCAGTTTATCTTAATAACACTATCTCATTCATTGGCCTTGTTTCTTAATGCTTTGTTAATTGGCTCTCACTTTATTTTAGATGAAGCAAATTTTAGCACAGACTAATAAACAAAACCGAGCTTCGTCCCCTTTACTCACCTTTTCTTCATGCACCCATTCACCTTTTTGACAGGCCTTCTTTAGTTTATCTCCATTTAAACTAAAATGGTTATAGAAACAGATTTATTCTCAATGGCTTTAATAGCAATTTGTTTCATACATTTTAATTGAGACCATTTTCAACTGAGACCATAGAATCCAAGTAAGGCCAGTAGTGGTCGCTCCATTTTAGAAACATTAGTGACACCAGCGACCATAGTTTAATGTATTATGTTAATAATAGAACGTTAAATATGATCCTGAGGCCAGAGTGGGTGACATCGAATCCTATTTAAAACTGCTGGCTAAGGATAAACGTAAATATGGTAATATAGTAAAATTCATACACCAATCAGAAATCACTAAACTTAATGTTGAATCTGCGTGTACATTCACTAAAATGATGTCAGACTCTGTAGTTTTCTCTGGACCCCTGTCAAATCTGACCAGTGATGACATGTGGTAAGCAACCACTGGCTGTCGAGGTGGGTTTTGTGGATGTAGCAGTAATATTTCTTCCACTCTTCGTGGGTTCCTTCAGTGATAATACTGGTAACTGTGGTAACAGTCTTTGATCTAACATATAAATAAACACAAACTCAAGGTCACCGTGGACCGATCTACTGCTGGGATCATGGTCGACACCCACTGACATCATCATCATTACCATTATTATTATTACTAATTCTATTATCATCATCATCATTATTAATATTATAATTATTATATTGTGGTTGAACATTTCTGTGTCCCTGTCCCTCTCTCTCTCCCCATCGCTCTCTCTCTCGCCCCATCTATATCTCCCAATCTTTCTCTCTCTCTCTCTCTCTCTCTCTCTCTCTCTCCCCAACCAGTCAAAGCAGACTCCACCCACCTTGAGTCTTGGATCTGCTCGAGGTTTCTGCCTGTTAAAAGTCAGTTTTTTCTCTCCACTGTCTCCATGTTCTTCTCATGGAGGATTTGTTGGGTCTTTGTAGAATAAAGAGTCAGATCTAGACCTGCTCTTTTTGGAAAGTGTTAACTGTTGTTGTGATTAGTCGCTGTATAGACAAAATAAATTGAATTGAAAGTACAAGTTTTGCAGATTCTATACTTCAAAATACATGCAGATGCTTTCCAGCGTCAAGCCAGACTTGATGTGATGTGCTGTGTCTGCCAGATCCTAGGCTCACAGGCTCACAGGCAGACCCGTCCAGGTCCAGCACCCTGCAATATGAGGGAGAGAGAGCAATCAGTTCAACACAAACATCTGGAATACTCATCTTTCTCTCTCTCTGGCCCCTTTTTCCCCAAACCACCCAACTCTCTCTCTTATCCCGAGCCAACCAAGCCCCACTGCCCAACTCAGCAGCAGTAGATCCAATTACAGTCCAAGACCTGTGAGACAAGAAGCAAAAAGACTCTGGGCAAGAGTCAAGTTAGTGACATGAATTGTTCTAGATGGGTAGTAGGGTACTACGAGCTCCTGAAGGTGTGTTGGTGCCGACCATTAAGGGCTTTGTACGTGAGGAGAAGAATTTTAAATTCTATTTAAATCAGAGACATGATCTCTGATACCAGTTCTGGTCAGGACACGTGCAGCAGCATTCTGGATCAGCTGGAGTCTTTAGAGACTTGTTTGGACAGCCTGATAATAGGGAATTACAATAATCCAGCCTGGAAGAAACAAATGCATGGATGAATTTTTCTGCATCTTTTTGGGACAGAATGATTTTTGATATATAAGTGAAAGAAAGCTTTTATATGGGAGTTAAAGGACATATCCTGATCAAACATAACTCCCAGATTCCTCACGGTGGAGCTGGAGGTCAAGGTAATGCTGGAGGCCAAGGTAATGTCATCCACAGTGATTCTTTCATTAGATAGTGTGTTTCTAAGATGTTCAGGGCCCAGCACATTAACTCTTTTTACCACTAAATGTCTGCATAGATCTGTTTTTTCATCTTGGCCAGTGGTCGTGTTCTCGTCCATTTCGAGTTATGCAGCATTTGCATCAGTTTATGAGTTGCTTATCTAAATGTTGTGATGTGACGAGAAAAGGGAGACAATAGTAATGGAACGACTCATGTAACAACTACTATGCAAAAAGTGCATGTGATCGTGTTGATAATTGATCGTAGTGTTTATATAAATCGATATAAATCTTGGTGAAAGGACTTCAGTGTGTGAAACAGTTTCCAGCATTCTCAGCACTTTTCAATGATTCCATGATGATTCACTATATTCCTGCTACGGATTTGACATATTCCTGCATTCATATATGTGTTGAAGGATTTGGTTACTGAGCCATCTCACCATCCCTTTTGATTTTCTTTTCCAGTTTTAGCTGGTCCTCAGCATTTTCATGTCTGGTCATATTAAATATTTCAGGTTACTGCCGACAACATTTCATGCATCAGACATCATTCCTAAAGTCACGGTGACCTCTGTGTGACATTCTTGACTTTTGGTCTCTTGATTCGTTCAGATCTGTCTGATAACATATATAGTTTGAGCGTATGTAAGTTTTCTTATGTAACACAGTTATTTGCTAATTGCCTCATTGTCATGCTAACTGCTATGGGTTCATTGCTTTTGCCAACATCTTTTACACTTTGGTAATAGCAGGTAGGTTGTCTAATTTAGCATTTAGTCATTGATAAATAATGATTTAGTATGTTGCTGGCAATCGCTATAGTCCGTAGCATTGCTTCCTCGACAGAGAAGAGGATGAGAGGAAAACTGAAAGCCATCATGGACAATCCCTCCATCCTCTCTATGTGGAGCAGGTTCAGACATAGACTCATCCAGCCACAGGCCTCGTTCATACCATCAGCCATCAGACTGTACAACAGCCAGTACCTCCCATCCCAAGACTCAACCATACACCACTCTGTTATAAGGCAGATGTTAAAAAGAGAGAGTATTGCATAGGTAGTAATACGCACTACAGGTTTGTGTTGTTGTTGTTATATTGAGCCTATAGGTTTCTGTTGTTGTTATTATGTAGAGTTTATAGGTTTGTTTTGTTGTTATATTGAGCCGATAGGTTTGTGTTGTTGTTGTTATATTGAGCCTTTAGGTTTGTGTTGTTGTTATATTGAGGCTATAGGTTTCTGTTTTTGTTAAATTGAGCCTAGAGGTTTGTGTTGTTGTCGTTATATTGAGCCTATAGGTTTGTGTTGTTGTTGTTATATTGAGCCTATAAGTTTGTGTTGTCGTTATATTGAGGCTATAGGTTTATGTTGTCGTTATTTTGAGCCTATAGGTTTGTGTTGTTGTTGTTAAATTGAGCCTATAAGTTTGTGTTGTTGTTATATTGAGCCTATAGCTTTGTGTTGTTGTTATATTGAGCCTATAGGTTTTGGTTGTTGTTGTTATATTCAGCCTGTAGGTTTCTGTTGTTGTTATATTGAGCCTATAGGTTTGTGTTGTTGTTGTTATATTGAGCCTATAGGTTTGTGTTGTTGTTGTTATATTGAGCCTATAGGTTTGTGTTGTTGTTGTTGTATTGAGCCTATAGGTTTGTGTTGTTATATTGACCCTATAGGTTTGTGTTGTTGTTGTTGTATTGAGCCTATAGGTTTGTGTTGTTGTTGTTATATTGAGCCTATAGTATTGAGCCTATAGGTTTGTGTTGTTGTTGTTATATTCAGCCTGTAGGTTTTGGTTGTTATTATATTGAGCCTATAGGTTTCAGTTTTTGTTATATTGACCCTATAGGTTTGTGTTGTTATATTGACCCTATAGGTTTGTGTTGTTGTTGTTGTATTGAGCCTATAGGTTTGTGTTGTTATATTGACCCTATAGGTTTGTGTTGTTATATTGAGCCTATAGGTTTGTGTTGTTGTTGTTATATTGAGCCTATAGGTTTGTGTTGTTGTTGTTATATTGAGCCTATAGGTTTGTGTTGTTATATTGAGCCTATAGGTTTGTGTTGTTGTTATATTGAGCCTATAGGTTTGTGTTGTTGTTGTTATATTGACCCTATAGGTTTGTGTTGTTGTTATATTGAGCCTATAGGTTTGTGTTGTTGTTGTTGTATTGAGCCTATAGGTTTGTGTTGTTGTTGTTGTATTGAGCCTATAGGTTTGTGTTGTTGTTGTATTGAGCCTATAGGTTTGTGTTGTTATATTGAGCCTATAGGTTTATGTTGTCGTTATTTTGAGCCTATAGGTTTGTGTTGTTGTTGTTAAATTGAGCCTATAAGTTTGTGTTGTTGTTATATTGAGCCTGTAGGTTTCTGTTGTTGTTATATTGAGCCTATAGGTTTTGGTTGTTGTTGTTATATTCAGCCTGTAGGTTTCTGTTGTTGTTATATTGAGCTATAGGTTTGTGTTGTTGTTGTTATATTCAGCCTGTAGGTTTTGGTTGTTATTATATTGAGCCTATAGGTTTCTGTTTTTGTTATATTGACCCTATAGGTTTGTGTTGTTATATTGAGCCTATAGGTTTGTGTTGTTGTTGTTATATTGACCCTATAGGTTTGTGTTGTTGTTGTATTGAGCCTATAGGTTTGTGTTGTTGTTGTATTGAGCCTATAGGTTTGTGTTGTTGTATTGAGCCTATAGGTTTGTGTTGTTGTTGTTGTATTGAGCCTATAGGTTTGTGTTGTTGTTGTTGTATTGAGCCTATAGGTTTGTGTTGTTGTTGTTGTATTGAGCCTATAGGTTTGTGTTGTTGTTGTTGTATTGAGCCTATAGGTTTGTGTTGTTGTTGTTATATTGAGCCTATAGGTTTGTGTTGTTGTTATATTGAGCCTATAGGTTTGTGTTTTTGTTGTTATATTGAGCCTATAGGTTTGTGTTGTTGTTATATTGAGCCTATATGTTTGTGTTGTTGTTGTTGTATTGAGCCTATATGTTTGTGTTGTTGTTGTTGTATTGAGCCTATAGGTTTGTGTTGTTATATTGAGCCTATAGGTTTGTGTTGTTGTATTGAGCCTATAGGTTTGTGTTGTTGTTATATTGAGCCTATAGGTTTATGTTGTCGTTAAATTGAGCCTATAGGTTTGTGTTGTTGTTAAATTGAGCCTATAGGTTTGTGTTGTTGTTGTTGTATTGAGCCTATAGGTTTGTGTTGTTATATTGAGCCTATAGGTTTGTGTTGTTGTTGTATTGAGCCTATAGGTTTGTGTTGTTATATTGAGCCTATAGGTTTATGTTGTCGTTATTTTGAGCCTATAGGTTTGTGTTGTTGTTGTTAAATTGAGCCTATAAGTTTGTGTTGTTGTTATATTGAGCCTGTAGGTTTCTGTTGTTGTTATATTGAGCCTATAGGTTTTGGTTGTTGTTGTTATATTCAGCCTGTAGGTTTCTGTTGTTGTTATATTGAGCCTATAGGTTTGTGTTGTTGTTGTTATATTCAGCCTGTAGGTTTTGGTTGTTATTATATTGAGCCTATAGGTTTCTGTTTTTGTTATATTGACCCTATAGGTTTGTGTTGTTATATTGAGCCTATAGGTTTGTGTTGTTGTTGTTATATTGACCCTATAGGTTTGTGTTGTTGTTGTATTGAGCCTATAGGTTTGTGTTGTTATATTGAGCCTATAGGTTTGTGTTGTTGTTGTTGTATTGAGCCTATAGGTTTGTGTTGTTATATTGAGCCTATAGGTTTGTGTTGTTGTTGTTGTATTGAGCCTATAGGTTTGTGTTGTTATATTGAGCCTATAGGTTTGTGTTGTTGTTGTTATATTGAGCCTATAGGTTTGTGTTGTTGTTGTTGTATTGAGCCTATAGGTTTGTGTTGTTATATTGAGCCTATAGGTTTGTGTTGTTGTTGTTATATTGAGCCTATAGGTTTGTGTTGTTGTTGTTATATTGAGCCTATAGGTTTGTGTTTTTGTTGTTATATTGAGCCTATAGGTTTGTGTTGTTGTTGTTATATTGACCCTATAGGTTTGTGTTGTTGTTATATTGAGCCTATATGTTTGTGTTGTTGTTGTTGTATTGAGCCTATAGGTTTGTGTTGTTATATTGAGCCTATAGGTTTGTGTTGTCGTTGTATTGAGCCTATAGGTTTATGTTGTCGTTATTTTGAGCCTATAGGTTTGTGTTGTTGTTGTTAAATTGAGCCTATAAGTGTGTTGTTGTTATATTGAGCCTATAGGTTTATGTTGTTGATATATTGAGCCTAGAGGTTTTGGTTGTCGTTGTTATATTGACCCTATAGGTTTTATAGGTTTGTGTTGTCGTTATATTGAGCCTATAGGTTTGTGTTGTTGTTGTTATATTGACCCTATAGGTTTGTGTTGTTGTTGTTATATTGAGCCTATAGGTTTTGGTTGTTATTATATTGAGCCTATAGGTTTCTGTTATATTGAGCCTATAGGTTTGTGTTGTTGTTATATTGACCCTATAGGTTTGTGTTGTTATATTGACCCTATAGGTTTGTGTTGTTGTTGTTATATTGAGCCTATAGGTTTGTGTTGTTGTTATATTGAGCCTATAGGTTTGTGTTGTTGTTATATTGAGCCTATAGTTTTGTGTTGTTGTTGTATTGAGCCTATAGGTTTGTGTTGTTGTTGTATTGAGCCTATAGGTTTGTGTTGTTATATTGAGCCTATAGGTTTGTGTTGTTGTATTGAGCCTATAGGTTTGTGTTGTTGTTATATTGAGCCTATAGGTTTATGTTGTTGTTAAATTGAGCCTATAGGTTTGTGTTGTTGTTAAATTGAGCCTATAGGTTTGTGTTGTTGTTGTTGTATTGAGCCTATAGGTTTGTGTTGTTGTTGTTATATTGAGCCTATAGGTTTGTGTTGTTATATTGAGCCTATAGGTTTGTGTTGTTGTTGTATTGAGCCTATAGGTTTGTGTTGTTATATTGAGCCTATAGGTTTATGTTGTCGTTATTTTGAGCCTATAGGTTTGTGTTGTTGTTGTTAAATTGAGCCTATAAGTTTGTGTTGTTGTTATATTGAGCCTGTAGGTTTCTGTTGTTGTTATATTGAGCCTATAGGTTTTGGTTGTTGTTGTTATATTCAGCCTGTAGGTTTCTGTTGTTGTTATATTGAGCCTATAGGTTTGTGTTGTTGTTGTTATATTCAGCCTGTAGGTTTTGGTTGTTATTATATTGAGCCTATAGGTTTCTGTTTTTGTTATATTGACCCTATAGGTTTGTGTTGTTATATTGAGCCTATAGGTTTGTGTTGTTGTTGTTATATTGACCCTATAGGTTTGTGTTGTTGTTGTATTGAGCCTATAGGTTTGTGTTGTTATATTGAGCCTATAGGTTTGTGTTGTTGTTGTTGTATTGAGCCTATAGGTTTGTGTTGTTATATTGAGCCTATAGGTTTGTGTTGTTGTTGTTGTATTGAGCCTATAGGTTTGTGTTGTTATATTGAGCCTATAGGTTTGTGTTGTTGTTGTTATATTGAGCCTATAGGTTTGTGTTGTTGTTGTTGTATTGAGCCTATAGGTTTGTGTTGTTATATTGAGCCTATAGGTTTGTGTTGTTGTTGTTATATTGAGCCTATAGGTTTGTGTTGTTGTTGTTATATTGAGCCTATAGGTTTGTGTTTTTGTTGTTATATTGAGCCTATAGGTTTGTGTTGTTGTTGTTATATTGACCCTATAGGTTTGTGTTGTTGTTATATTGAGCCTATATGTTTGTGTTGTTGTTGTTGTATTGAGCCTATAGGTTTGTGTTGTTATATTGAGCCTATAGGTTTGTGTTGTCGTTGTATTGAGCCTATAGGTTTATGTTGTCGTTATTTTGAGCCTATAGGTTTGTGTTGTTGTTGTTAAATTGAGCCTATAAGTGTGTTGTTGTTATATTGAGCCTATAGGTTTATGTTGTTGATATATTGAGCCTAGAGGTTTTGGTTGTCGTTGTTATATTGACCCTATAGGTTTTATAGGTTTGTGTTGTCGTTATATTGAGCCTATAGGTTTGTGTTGTTGTTGTTATATTGACCCTATAGGTTTGTGTTGTTGTTGTTATATTGAGCCTATAGGTTTTGGTTGTTATTATATTGAGCCTATAGGTTTCTGTTATATTGAGCCTATAGGTTTGTGTTGTTGTTATATTGACCCTATAGGTTTGTGTTGTTATATTGACCCTATAGGTTTGTGTTGTTGTTGTTATATTGAGGCTATAGGTTTATGTTGTTGTTATATTGAGCCTATAGGTTTGTGTTGTTGTTATATTGAGCCTATAGGTTTGTGTTGTTGTTATATTGAGCCTATAGTTTTGTGTTGTTGTTGTATTGAGCCTATAGGTTTGTGTTGTTGTTGTATTGAGCCTATAGGTTTGTGTTGTTATATTGAGCCTATAGGTTTGTGTTGTTATATTGAGCCTAGAGGTTTGTGTTGTTGTTATATTGAGCCTATAGGTTTGTGTTGTTGTTGTATTGAGCCTATAGATTTGTGTTGTTGTTATATTGAGCCTATAGGTTTGTTTTGTTGATATTTTGAGCCTATAGGTTTGTGTTGTTGTTGTATTGAGCCTAGAGGTTTTTGTTGTTGTTTAACTGGTGTTCCAACGTACGATTACCCTATTAAGTAGGGTTGGTCCAGCCCTTGACGCTCCAACCTCAAAGGATCAAAGGATCAAAGCATCAAAGACGTGGTTTTAGGGGTTTTTTGTTGGGGGGGGTTCCTGGTCCTTTACAGGCCTCCAAACGCAGTCCTGCAGTGCGATGGGGAGAAGACTGATGCTCCGCAGGCCGTGGTGTTGAACCGGCTGCGGACTTTCACTTGACTGATTCGTTGCAGGGAGGGCCGATGCAAGATCCCCGTCTCAATGCCTTCAAACGTCCTTCTGCCCTATAGAGGATGATGACAACCATGGGGGGGATGCCTAATTTTCCTATCGTACGAATACCCTGTTAAGTCGGGTTTTTCAGGCTGTGAAGCTCCAACCCCAAAGGATCAAAGCATCAAAGCATTTTGATGATTTGTGTGGAGATGGTGCATTCTACATTGATGGCCATTTAGTTTTCCTCAGATGGAATTCTGATTGCAGGCCATGTTAGACTGGGATCCACGACCTCCACAGGCCTCCAGACATCCTCCAGCAGCCTATATATTAGTCAGCTGATGTCTGGAGCTGAATGTCATTAACTACCAGCAGTCCACTAGTTAACTACTGTCGTTACTGCGTCACGTTAGGGTGGATTCAGCTACCTGTCCACTTTGTTCATGTAATCAGAGAATGTGTTGAGCAAAGAGTCGTAGTAAGGACAACATCATTCACTGCACCGATCAACAAGCAATGAAGTTCAAGATCAGAGAAGACAGTGGGTGATCTTGGTGTTGTACAATAGCATCAACGTGGAGTTATTTTTAGCAAACATTTCATGACTTAGTATGTACACAAAACCCTGAGGTCCAGCCCTCGGTGACCTCAGTGGGCCTAGGGTGCTGTAAAACTGAATGTCAGCGTTGTTAACTCTCGCAAAGCGCCGTTTGCGCTCTTCAAAGTGAACGACATTCACTTTCCCAAGTTGTTCACTAAAAACATGAGCATGTTCAGTGAAGGCATTCTTTTTAATGTGTTCATGCACAACACTGGTTATCTTCACTTCAATCACTTGTTTCTCCTGATTAAAATAGACTCATGTTCAGTAAAAGTCACCTTAATGATTAGCAACCGCTTTCTCTAGAATTTTAGAGAGGAAGGGAAGATTAGATGTAGGTCTGTAGTTAGCTAGGACCTCTGGATCAAGAGGAGGCTTTTTAAGAAGAGGTTTAATTACAGCCTGTTAGTAACGACAGATTGATCATATCTAATAGAGAAGTGCTGACTAAGGGTAAAACGTCTTTAAGCAGCTTAGTTAGGATGGGGTCTAGGAGGCAGGTTGTTGGTTTAGATGAAGAAATAGTAGAAGTTAGTTGTTGAAGGTCAATGGGAGAGAAGCAGTCCAGATATACATCAGGTCTTACAGCTGTGTCTAAACTTCCTGTGTTTGGAGGTAAACTGATATCATTTGAAGGCAGGAGGTGATAACGGACAATAACAGAAAGACCCATTTTATAGTCTTTTTTGTTGACTCTTCACAGAAGAGATCTAACAAAGACAAAGATGAAGAAAAGAAAATTAGGGAGAGGAGAAATAAAAGAACGACCTCTGCCTGATGTAAGAGTAATGAAATCTGTGAGCTGTGTTCCTGTGACATGGTCAGTGGTCAACAAAAATCAAATGTGTCTGAGGATTGAGGACAGGAGAGCAGGTATTACCACAATCCTTATCATATGTTGTCCTAATTGTAGCTTTGGCTCCACTGAATGGACATGAAAATGACTTCTCAGTTGTCAGGGGGGAATTACTGGTGAGGAATGTGTTATAGCTCTTGTATTCTTCTACTCTCCCACTCTCTACTCTGTGTAAATGCCCACAAAACCAAAGATATAGCACACATTCAAATTAGAGATGATTATGATGGAAGAACAGCTGGGCAGGATTGGTTTGTGATTTTCTGTTGAAACATGACAGCATAAATACTTTGATGGTTCTGACTGTGACTGGTGTCAGCACAAACATGACAAGGGATATTCTTGATAACGCTCCTAGACATGTAATACTTCTGTCATCATTATCACAACTGTCTGATTAAACAGCACCAATTTCACCTGCAGTTTGGCTGAAGGATTAATAAATACTAAACAAATATCACATCCCCATATATCTGGATACCATGTTCAATCTGTCAGCTAAATCTGGACCTCTTCATGATTTACAGACTAGTGTCGCAATGCATGACTGGTGATTAAAATACACACTGCACCTAATTAAAAGCTGCTCACCTGGTTAGTAAACACAACTATTCCTTTGTATTCCTTTGTCTGTTTCAGACAGCAAGCAAAAGTTAATATGTCCTAACTGGTCAACCCAGTCCCCCTTTTTAAAGTGTCACTTCATATGAAAGTCACTTCATTGGGCCATATGGAGGCACAGAGCACTTGTTCTGCTGTTTATCCCACATGTATTAATATTGTGTGTGTTGCTTATCCAAATTGAATCAAATTCAAGACTGCACTTCCTTTTACATCAGGCTAAGGTGGATTCTGGCTGCACGCAGTCCATGATACGCTATTGCCTGGATCACCCCCGGGCAAGGGTTGCGGCATCATGAGTGGATATTAGGTGTATGCATGGGAATGTTCATAGATATCCTGTGGTGCAGGTAGAAATTTGCTTTAGGGGAAAAAAACATAGAGTCAAGGCCTCTGATTTTGGGTACAGGCTGGCCCGGGTTTAATCAGTTAGTGGCACAATGTGCAAGGTGCATTCATGACCAGTATGATATGTGTGCTGTGTTCAGTGGTGATGTAGTCATCTGATGCTGTGGCTAGGGAGGGGGACCGGCAGAGCCTCCACAGGCATTTCTGCAAAGAGTGTTGCACAGGCACTGTTTCAGGTCATCTCCCAGGTCAGAATCCAGATAGAGATTTTGACCAACCAGGGCACCTCGTTCATGTCCCGCACAATGAGGGAACTTTACGGTTTATTGGGCATTAAATCTATTTATACCACAGTGTATCATCCACAGACTGACGGTGTAGTTGAGCGTCTGAAGAAGACTTTAAAGTCCATGATCCGTACATGTATTCACGACGATGAGCAATATTGGCACAAATGGCTCGACCCTCTGTTATTTGCAGTTCAGGAGGTTCCCCAGGCCTCCATGGGGTTTTCCCCATTTGAACTGTTGTTCGGTAGAAAACCACACTCGGTTTTGGACCTGCTTTAAGAAACCTGGGAGGATAGTCCAAGCCCCAGTAAAAATGTAATTCAATACATCCTGGACCTGACAGCAAAACTCCACACACTTGGGCAATTTTCCCGGGAGAATTTGCTCCAGGCTCAGGAACGTCAACATCGGCTGTATAAAAACAGAGGGGTGCAGCTAAGACAATTTACACCAGGAGATAAAGTGCTGGTATTGCTCCCATCGTCCAGCTCCAAATTACTTGCAGAGTAGCAAGAGCCCTTTGTGGTCACACGGCGTGTGGGGGATGTCAATTATGAAGTTGCATGCTCTAACAGGCAGGGGAGGAGAAATTAACCACCTCAATCTCCTAAAAGCGTGGAGAGAGGCAGAATCTGTTTCTCTGGTGTCTGTGATTAGAGGGAGAGATGAGTTGGGGCCTGAGGTACCACATTCCACCGATCCAGCCTCGCTCCTTTGTGATGACCATCTCTCAGCAGCCCAGAAAACAGAAATAGCCACGCTGCAGCAGCGTTTTGCTGACGTGATCTCCCCCCTGCCAGGATGCACGAGTCTCATACAGTATCATATTGAGACATCCCCAGGGGTGGCGGTGCATTCACGGCCCTACCGTTTACCTGAACACAAGAGAAAAATAGTTCAGAGTGAATTGGCTGCTATGCTGGAGATGGGTGTAATAGAGAGTCCAAAAGCGCCTGGTGTAGTGGGGAGTAGGCTAGGCCGGATGGCTCCCAGGCCTAAGTCAGTGAGGGTATGTGGTGATGGGGTTTGGTTAGGCACAGGGGCAGGAGAGAGAGTGTGGGGCGGTTCGGGGAACGGGGTCAGAGAGGGAGGGGAGTCCGTTATGACAGGTGTTTTGTGTTCTAGTGATGGCTCTCTCTCCCTTATGTGCAGTAGGATGCTGGACCTGAGCTGAGTCGAGCTGCTGAAGACTATTACAGTCTGAAAAGCTTGAATTTATGTTAAAGTCTGTTGCTAAAAGTCGTCATCAGTGCCATCACTGGGGAAACTACACACAGCAGCAGAGTTCTCCGTTACATCTGTCACTGAGGTTCATGTTCTGAAAGAAAAGGTGTTGAATGCAGTGCTTGCTGATGATCCCAGTAGAAGTGCAGCGGAAAACATACTCTTTATCCTTTTAGTGACTTAAACACAAACTCAAAGTATTTTAGTGAGAAATGGGGTGTTCTTGAACTGGTAGAAATTCACTAAGGAGTAAGAAATTAAAGTGTGTCTAGTGTTATATAAACATTAGACTTTATTTTAAAGAATGAAGAGGTGTGCTGTGAAATAATTAAATCTGCTGCTAAAGTGCTTTTCTCTGGTCGATTTTACCAGGATGTCTGTGATGGAAAATACTACAGACATGATCCATTGTATTCAAAATGTATGTTCAAGTTTATTATGATGACTTCGAAACATCAAATCCACTCAGCTTGGATGTTTATATTTTACACTTCTAAATTTAACACGTCTAAATTCATCCTTGATGAATATCCATCTCATTCCCCTGTTTCATTCCCAACATGCACAAAAATATGGTATTGACAAAATACATACCCCATCTGTAGTAACAGCAACATGTAACAGTGGAGCAAAATGGAATGAAAGTGTCTCTTGGTGAAACACCTCTCTGTGGTACCATTACACAAGTAACTGGTCTGAAGTCACTTCTTGTTTATGTGGAATGCAGTAGTATCAGCTCCATCAGTGTTTAGTGTAATGTGTGCGATGTGCCCTGTTCCTGGAACGTACTCAACACTGGTTCAGTGAAACAGTCTGAACCTGACCACTGGCACAGTGTTGACTGGGATGTGAACACCAATTTAATGTTCTTGTCATCCATTGTGGTTTATGAAATATTATATTTCCTGTTGCTACGAAGTACTGCTATGACTATTGCTGAATATTGTCATGTAGATGTCTTCAGGTCAAGACTCATGTCCAACATGTGAAGTCGGGCAGATTGGACACACACACACACACAGGACCAATCACACATCTCCTCCAACTCTCATTGGTGAAGGTAATTCCCGTCAAACCTGGCTAAGAAGAGCACCCAGGGGACTTATGAAATGTGGCCATCATCAACAGATTGCCTGGAAATGTCCCATCTTACACCCCTTGCTATACATTGTGTACCGTTTAATACGGTTTTAGAAAACAGTAACTTAACACAGTATTTTCCATCTGGTCGTTATCAGCAGTGATTGGTAACATGCTCTCTCCAGACGTGCTGGTCGCGTTGGACGGGCAGATGAAACCTAGCAGAACTGCACTAATGGCAAAGAGGTGTATCAACGATGCACATCACCCCAATGTGTCATAACTTATGTGCATATACAACCAATATAGATGAGTAAATATGTTTTGTTTTGTTTTGATGCATTTTTGTAAATATACAAAGAGATAATATCATTGGTTTGTTTTTGTAAAACATCTAACACAGGACATACTGACCTTTTCAGTATTTACCAAAAACACATTTTATGTCTAACCTGAACAAAAGACATAATAATAGAAAAGAAAATGCTGTGATGAGTCTATATCTCCTTATTGCTAAGACAAATTCCCTGTTCATGCAGATGAATTCCAATGCAGTGTTATTTGTGCATGCTTACCTGCTGAACTGTGATCTACTCACTGTACTGTACTCTGTACTGTCAGGAACCGTTGACTGAGCCGCAGACATGAATGTGATTCATCTGCAGTCACATCTTTTGGATTTTCTGCACATGATTCACAGCCATCATTTCCCAGCACTAAGTACTGCTGTGAGCAGATTGTTTGTCAGGCTGTGTCTGGACTACGGCACCAGAACCACACCTGAGATGAAGGATCCCAGGATCCTGTACATGTCTGTACAATCTGAATGTAGTTTTTGTCAGACGGGTTGTACTTCAGATTAAGGTTCAGAGCTGCAGTTAAAACTGTCTGGGTAGAAATGTTGGCTTCACACATCATAGAAGACTAAATCAAAAGCTTTTCCAAAAAATGTATGTCTGCTGGTCTGATTGTATCAGTTTGCTGTACAACGTAAAAAAATCATTTGCATAAGAAACCAGAAAAACGGGGACAAAAACACACAGTAGTGGAACTGTGAGGAAAGGTAAACCTGAACAAAGGGCTAAAATTACTAATTGGTTTACTGATCAGTTGTACTTTGTTCGATTGATTTGCAATTAATTCTGGTTTGCGGTGAATAAAAGACAGAGGCTGGCGCCAACCTTGGAGCCTGTGGATACCTTATACTCACTCAGAGGGTGAAGGGGGGAGAACATCAATACGTTGTTGTGAGTCTGAGCTGGTACTCATGCTGATACTGTCTTCTTCATTTGTTAGGGCCATGAGGAAAAGTGTATGGAACAATAAATCTCTGGAAGGGAAGTGATGGATGATTTATCCTCTTAAGCATAGATGGGAGGTGTGTAACCATGATCTACCAGAGCCATTAGTGGGATCTTACACTTTGCAATATACATTAATGTTAAATTAATGTTTTATATTCCACAGGGATGTATTATACAGAGCTGTGCAGTAAATATAGCCCTTCTTCCAATAATACTGCATACCACTACAGTATACAAATATATGAATACACTGGTTACCAACATTCCCTCCAATGACTTTGAAGTGATCACATGATGTCAAGAATAATAAAATAATCTAAAAACAAATACGTGTGCACAAAAAGGCTATACAAAAATTTAAGAATTACAGCTTTACATTTTTGTGCATACATTATACATCAATTCAATTTTATTTATAGCACCAAATCACAACATAAGGGACTTTCCAAAAAGAGCAGGTCTAGAACAACTCTTTATTCTAAAGAGACCCAACAATCCTCCATGAGAAGAACATGGAGACAGTGGAGAGAAAAAACTGACTTTAACAGGAAGAAACCTGGAGCAGATCCAAGACTCAAGGTGGGCGGAGCCTCTGCTTTGACAGGCTGCGGTGAGAGAGAGAGAGAGAGAGAGATAAACTGGTAGAGAGAGAAAGATGGGGAAGAGAGAGAGAGAGGGAGTGAGGGACAGGGACACAGACATGTTCAACCACAGTAACAATAATAATAATTATTATTATTATTATCACTATTATTATGTCCATATAATGAAAATGAATCCATGTTAATATTAATGTCATGAGGATGAACACTAGTACTAACTAGAGCCGCCTCAATAGTAAATAAAACCTTGTATTGACCAGAAGGGTCCTGGTTCTCAGTGGTTGGTGGTCACAGAGAAAAACCTTCAAGCTGTGCCTCATCAATAGGGACAAAATAAAATATCAGTACAATTGTTGCAATACACAACTTTTCTTTTGTACAGCAAAAGTCTCCTGTTAAGTGTTGCAGCTGCTGTGCTTGTTACCATAATTACCCCATCAGCTGATGCTGCTTCAGGGCTTGAAGCACGAATTGACTGAGCTTCAGACCTCCAGGAGGGATTTTAACGCCCAGGCAGGGGTTGAATGAATGAATGAATAAATGAATGAATGAATGAATGAATGAATGAAATGGGTCCAGACCGGCATACTGACAACTTCAATAAATTAATGAATACATGTGATTTAAACCTGGCGCCCTCCAAGGACAAATCAGCATCGACATCTTTCCTCCATCCGAGTGTTTATTATCTCTGCTCTAAACAGGAAGCAGCTGTGTGGTTTTGTCAACACTTTTAGTTTCACTCGTCTCTTTCTGATTGTTAGAAGCCTCTTTAAACCTCTGGGCCTCAGGTCGCAGCAGTAACTAATGATCATTCACTTCAGTACAGGTGGACAAATGTTCACTAGATTGAACTTCCTGGATCGATAACTCATTAGTCAGATGATGTCAAAACAAAGAAACGGCTCTTTGGTACCGTAGGAAGGCAAACAACGAGCTACAATCTGATGATCATCAAAACAAGCTGTCCTTTTTTTTTAAACAGGGTCTACAGTCACTCCACACTGTGATGGAACAACAGCAGTGTTTCAGAGGAAATATGCTTTTGTGTAATTTGAGTTCACTCTTATGCAGTGTTACTTCACACATCAGTGGTCCCCTGTTCATTATACTACAGCAAACTACTTGGGACAAATTTACTTTTGCACAATTTTGTGTACATTTTATTGGGAATAATACTTGACTGCTTCAGTCTTAGTGTGGGGTCACCAAATTCAGAAGTGGTTTTATTTTTACCATTGTTAAAAAGCACATTTGTCCTAGCTTGTTGCCGTAGTCTAACCATCAGGAGTTTGTCCTGCATGTGTTGCCATCTGTCTGTAATCTTGCTAAAAGCTTGTCTTCAGATGACTTCATCCTCTACTGATGAGCATTTGACATGTACAGACTGAGTGACCAAAACTTTATTTCCTTTGTTTGTTATGTTGACACATCTTTGAGTGTTTGATCTGTAGAGGACAACAACAGAGGCATTTAGTCACATGACTTTACTGCCAGTAGTCAGTGAGGTCATCAGCTCTGGTATCAGTCATTATAATGTCATAGTGGTGGAAATGATGGAATGAGACCGGATGTAATAAAATATTTATTTATTACGTTTTCTCTGGACCTCATCTGGCTCTTGCTGCTACGGAATTTTGGGTTCCCTCACCGGCCAAATCCCACTTTACCCCCCGGGCCGAGGGACGTGTCATCAGAATAAACACCTGACCAGAGGGCCAGTGAGCAGGCCTCAGAGACAGGCTCAGCAGCACACAGGGAACATGGCCGGAGTGGGACTGATGGGGGTCCGGTAGAATGAGGTGGTGATTCACAGAGGCTGACTGTCAGAAGGCTCAGTGGGTTCAGGAGAGTACAGTCTGTACAGAGTAGATTCACATCATCCATTGTGTTGAGAAGTTCACACATTGTTTTCATCAAGTTGGAAGTTACTTTTCACTTTTGAAAAAAATCACGTTTCTATGATGTTATACTGTGTGAAAATAAATGATGTATTGTGATATATTCAAAATCCTTCAGATCCACATCATTAAAGCTTTCATCATTCTTTAACAGACAGCTTCCTGTTGGGATTCACATTGTGATTCATAACAAATGAAAGACACATACAGAACAGAAACCTGTAGGTTTCATTTCCACTAGCAGAGCAATGATAATTTGTCTTATTCCTTCAGATTTTTTCTTTTCCTTTCCTGTGGCTCTGCTTCTCTGTTCCTGACATGTGGTGAGCCGTAATGGCCTCCTACTGGAGGAAACAGAGATAAGGAAGTGAGAGAAAGTATTGACCACAGATGCTTTCTGGGTCCAGACTGGTAGCGTTTTAGCTCAGGGGGTGTAGTGATCTGGTTACTGAATGTGCTGCCACCACATTCACAGATACTATAGAAGCTTCCCTGGAGACGCAGGAGGAGAGCTCTGCTGTCTCCAGCATGGCTGAGAGAAAGATCTGTCTTAGTCGTCACTGTGTCTGACCAACCTCCCCACCCTCCACCCCCCACTGTCACCTGTTCATGATAGGCAGTGGAGTACAACTCTAAAGCAGATGGTGCATCTTGTTGCCCTGCAAACAGAACGTTAAACTTGGTTCACAAATAAAAAATCTCCTTGTTTTAGAGAAAAATCATGACTGTTTATTTACCCAAATTATCACAGACATATACATGTATTTTATTATCAGTAAAGGAAACTACAATTACTATCATCATTACTATTACTATTATTATTATTACTATTACTATTATTATTATTATTATTATTATTACTATTACTATCATTATTATTATTATTATTATTACTATTACTATTATCATTATTATTATTATTATTATTATTATTATTACTATTATTACTATTATTATTATTATTATTATTATTATCATCATTACTATTACTATTATCATTATTATTATTATTACTATCATCACTATTATTATTATTATTATTATTATTACTATTACTATCATTATTATTATTACTATTACTATCATCATTATTATTATTACTATTACTATCATCATCAATCTTCCCTATTTCTATTATATACTGTATGTATGTATATATATATATATATATATATATATATATAGTCACGCATTAGCAAGCCACTCGCTGGATGTATGCTGCAGGATAGCGTTCCCCACGGCGGCGATACAAACGCCTACAACCATCAGCTGTGTGCAAGTTAAATCTGGACTTGTCACTAAATGTGATCTGCCTCCACTGTGCAATGAGCCATAACATCTGTAACATCTGTGCTACACGTGTCTGCAGAGTTCAGACCATCATCATCATCAACATCCCAACTGCTTGGTCAGGTACATTTTGTGGAAGTCGTGACATCATCAGTTGTTTCAGTAGGACATTAATTAGACCCGGTAAATTATCGCCTTGACCAGGTCTTTTCAATCATGCACAAAAAAATCTCACCAACATCATGGTTTACTCTGAAATGCACCAATGACTGTTATTTCTATGTTATGACTAAATGATGGTTATTCATGATTTAACATTTTTGGTTGTGGGTACTTAAAAAAATCATTTCTATGAATCAAATGTCTGTTTGTTTCAGTAGATTAGGGCTAGTGAAAGGAAAATATTGGGTTTTTTAAACAATGTGTTTCTACTGTTGCTCCGTATATTTCAGTTTAGTTGGACACCTTGTATGTGGTGTTTGTCTTATCCAGGTCCTTTTTACCTTCAGCTTCATTAAAACCTGAGTTCTGCCCTTTTCTTTCTGTCAACACTATGTTATTAACTAACATTTAGAAAATCCATTTTTGAAATTTGTGATTTGAGTCCTAATCATCCATGTCGACATTGAGAAGCATCTAAGAATTGATTTTTTTCCCCACCATAAGCAAACCCTCACTGCCTTAAGACAGCTCCAAAGACAGAGAGAAGAAACCTCTGTAACCTGTCAACCACAGATCACCATCAGTCCAGGAGCCACATCAACCCTAATGTGAAAACTAACCAGAGAATAAATAAATAAATAAATAGACTAGAATCTTTCTAATCTAACTGACCAATCAGAGCTTTACAACAGCAGCCAGCATTCACTCATTCATACAGAGGTGGCAGAGGATACTGTGGAAGGAACCACCTGATCATCAGGAGGATAACCAATCACACACCACTGGAACAGATACTGGGAGCAGACTGGGGTTCGGGATCTTGTAGACTGTAGGGGCTGGGGATCGAACCATCAACCTTCTGATGAGCAGACGATTGCTGGACACACTTGATTTGGGTTCTCTGGACAGTCCTGTGTCCTTTGCTGGTATGATTGCTGCTTCAGAGACTGTTTTTGTGTGACTAGAGATCATTTGTGTAATTTTCTGGTCAGTTATCTGTTTTGTGTCTCAACAGTGGACCGACGGGAGATTTGGTTATTTTCTTATGCATCTGTACCAGCAGACATCAGCTTATTACACTGATTTATTCGCTTTTATGGAATCCATTATGAAATGCTGCTCTGTAAATAACAAAGCAGCAATCCATAAGCAGCTTTCACATGGCCTCACAGTGTATGGAGCTCATACAAAAGAACAGTCAGTTGCTAGGAGCACAAAGGCACCACAGCCATTAGAGGACTGATCGAGTTTGCTTCATGCCATCAGGACAAACTATAATTAGACATTAATTGGGGACTCTCTCTCTCTCTCTCTCTCTCTCTCCCCTCCCCTCCCCTCCCCCATATGTGTGTGTGTGTGTGTGTGTGTGTGTGTGTGTGTGTGTGTGTGTGTGTGTGTGTGTGTGTGTGTGTGTGCTCGAGAACACACACAAATACATGCATGTGTCTAATATAATACAATAACACGTGTCTTTGTGTTGGTGTGCTTGACATTAAGAGTATCTTTGAATTCTGCTTAAATAAATATTGTGTGATGATTATAGAAGAAGAAAAGTGCCTCAGCCTTAATACATGTTGTTGCACATCAAAGGTAAACTAGCTCTGCTGCTTGTCCCCCTAATTTCACCCCTCTTAGATTACCTTGACTACACAACTGTCTACCTGGACTGAGAATCCACCTATAACATGGCAGACTCTTGCTCACATGTAGAATACTCAAAGGAGGCTCAGACAAAGGCCTGAAGGACTGGGACTATGTCATGGGGAAAAGGGTATTATTTTATGTCACTGCACCTCATCCAATGGCATCTTGTTTTTCTTTGAAGCAACAGGAACGTCTGATGGGGGAAAATGAAAAGATTGCAATACTTTTCTGTCATTTTGTCTGGCTATTTGGAGTCAAATTAGATCAAGGGTTGTTGCATCCATCTTGTGTTTCACAATGAGATGCATTGGTTTGTTGGGAATAGCAGATACACCTCTCCAGAAGATCAAAAATGTTTTTCTTGACGCTGTTTTCATCTGTTGTTTGTCCAGATATCTCATTACTCCTGATGAAATTATGCCCTGCTAAAACAACCCCTAAAATGAGTCAATATGAGAGCCCAGGTACATCTGATTTAGATCAGCTGTTGTGTCTTTTATGCCTTCACTCACTACATACACTGTCAGACCCAGGACTTTGTCCCAGGTCAGCCCACTATCCAGACAAAGCATTGGTGGGGGTCTGGGTCTTAGACACCTTTGTTCCTGCAGCTCTGCATGTAACAGGGTTGGGGTCTGTGACTCTGGGTTCTCTCAGTGACCACAGCCCAGAGGACGTTTTACACAGCAGGCTTTATTCAACAGAAATAATGGATGCAGCTTTCCAGCTGTCATGTGTTTGAGTCTCAGACTGACAGAGTTCACAGTCTCTGTTCACACAGTACATCAGGAAATACATTTCCAAAACTAGAAACACCCATCTAGACCTCCTCAAGTAAAGCATACAAGTGGCTGTATGGACCATACATCTGTCATTTCACTGTTAATAGATCACTGATGCAAATACATGAGTTAGAACCAGGCTGGACACATGGAATAAAAACATACTGCCTACACCCAAATTGTATTTGAAAAGATATGATCAATAATTTCCATCAGGACCAAACTATAAATAAAATGATGAACACATGAACTCTCAGGCTTGTAACTTGTACACCTTTTAGTGTGTCGCTACAGAAGCTCTCTGCACTACTGTGCAGACTTGTCTGCTTTTTACTGGGGAGGAAATGGAAGAAGGTCTCAGGCCTCTGATTTTGGCCTTGTAAAAAAATCCACATTTAAAGGACACTGACTTCCTGGTCCAGACTATCGCTGTCAGCAACAGGATTATACTCAGCCTAGAAGAATAATTAGTGTTGGAAGTAGAGTTATTATGTTAGCATATAGGCTACCACTAAAATGTAACGCTATCAGGACAATAGTAAAATGGTAGTATTTCACATTAGTACATAATGCTAAGACTTTTATTTACATTTATCAGTATACTAGACCTAGAAATACTAGTCAGGAACGGTCGTCATAGTAACAGCTAATTTCATCTAGACAGTAGCCACAGCAGATTGAGAACTAAAACTACAGCTTTGTTTATTTGTCATTCAAACCATTAACACAGTAACAGAAGAATGAAAAGACGTTTCTCTCAGACCAGAAACAGTGGACCATAAGAATAAAGTGACTGTAGAAGAGTAAATAAATAAGAATAACTAAGTAAATAAATAAATAATGAGGCACGGTGGTAAACATGATGTAAACAGTGTCCTTTTTGTCCATCAGATGAGATTAGTGATGGGGGAGGAGGGGCAGTATATAAAGGTGGATGAGAGCAGGGGGGAGGGGCAGTACGGGATAAGGGGGGGTAGGGGGATTTATGTGGGGATGGCCGTAGGGTGTTGAGCAGTCTCTCTGCCTGGGGTAAGAAGCTGCTACAGAACCGTGTTGTGCAGGTTCTGATGCTCCTCAGCCTCCTGCCCGATGGCAGGGGAACGAACAGTCCATGGGAGGGGTGGGAGGGGTCCTTAAAGATGGAGGACGCCCTGCGTACACAGCGATCCGGGTAGATGTCCTGTGTGAAGGGGAGGGAGACCCCTATGATCTTCTCGGCTGTCCTCACCACTTGTTGGAGGGATTTGCAGTCTGCTACTCTGCAGTTCCCAAACCACTCGTGATGCAGTCGGCCAGGATGCTCCCAACATTCTCACCACCTTGGGCGATGGGAGGCTGGCTGTCTTCAGTCTCCACAGGAAGTGTAGGCGTTGTTGTGCCTTCTTCACTACGGAGGTAGTGTTGAGAGCCCATCTGAGGTCGTTGGAGAGGTGTACCCCGAGGAACTTGGTCGACCACTCAAACCCATTATCTCAGCTGCACATTAGATGGAGTTGTGTGTTTCTATTTGCCCTATTTGTCACCAATGGCTTGTCATGCAATGGCTAAATATGAATTAACCCCTACAAATGTATATTTAGATCCTTATTTCTGTCTTGATTTGTACCACACTCTACATACTCATACATATCAGCCCCATAAATAAATATGTGATTTTTTAATCTCCTGAAAAATGTATAAACAGTTAGTGGAGTCACCCGTCCATCTGGCCCATGTCCCTCTGTTCCCCATACAGTCGTTCATGGAAATCAGTTTGCTAGCTTTCATGTAATTTGGGTAAATGATGAAAAATATCTAGTGTTAAAAGGAGCCCCTGCTTCCAGGTCCATACAAAATGTAAAGGGACCGTTAGTCATGTTAGTCCTGTGAATAAACAAGCAAACCAAGAAATAAACAAATGCACAACTGTGGAAACTGTATTTTAGCCATTTAGCTCCATTCACTCCCATTCATTTAGGACTCATCTAGAGCGCCTCTAAGTGAACTGCAGCCAATTTTGGTACAATGGAATCAATAGGGAGTGAACAGGCTGTATGCAGAGGGTTTGTGGCTGGACCCTTACAGCCATGGTAGAGTGCCTCTCAGTAGAAACTAGCAGGTTGGCGAAAACACCCGCCCCACTGCACGGTGTAAGCCAATGACGTTCCAGAAATTTTGGGGTGGCCAATCACATCGTAGAGGTGGCACTGGCCCTTTAAAACAGCACATGTAGACAACCTCCAGCAGGTAAAGGGATAGGGAGTCGGTCTCAATATTGAACACAGATAATACACCGAGAAACACGGTTCAAATGTCTGAGTCTGTACACGACACCACTACTGTCTCCTAATCGTCACAAGCTGTGACTGACTCACAGGAACAAAGCTCCTGACTCACCGCACCTCTCATCACATTGGTGGATTTGTGTGTCTGTCTAATCTTTGTGTGAGACTATAGCCATTGGGTTCTATCTACATCTACAGTTCACTAAGACCTATGACCTCATCCCCCCTCATCCCACCCATCACCTCAGAAACACTTTAAATCACAGGTTGTTGCAGCAGAGCTGCTTCAGAGCCTCATGTTTTAAATGTGACCATAAAGGCTGCTTTAGTACACAGGGTGTAAACTGTTTGTGTTTACTGCACTGATTGTGTACTAGTAAATGATTCATCTGTGTCAAAGTGTCAGTGAAAGCTCACTATCAATGGTTGTGTTTCAGTCATTGATTTTATCATATCTACTGTATATCCATCCATCCATCGTTCAGTGCATAGGAAACTTTGTCTTAGAATTTGTTGTGTGTGCGTGCGCGCGCGTGTGTGTGTGTGTGTGTGTGTGTGTGTGTGTGTGTGTGTGTGTGTGTGTGTGTGCTGTATCACCTCCTTCTTTGCCTGCCACAATGTCAAGATCAACCTCGACACCACCGCTCCAACCTTGACCACATAACGTTTATAGTGTAAACAGTCCTGCTATATTAGACTGTATGAAAGACTGTGATGCTCATTTTTCATTTGCACACATCCCATGAAGATTGCTCCATAGAATGACATCATCATTTTTCAACCCACGTTATGTCAGATCTCAGTCCCTCAAACATTTGCTGGAAGTAAGGAGTATGGAATCAGGTTTGTGCCAATAATCAAACAAAAGTAGGACAGAACTTTTAATATTAAATAGAAAACAAGAAATAATTGAATTAAGTTTTTTTATTACATGTTCTTTGATTTACAGTTCTCGCTGCTTCTTTGTCACTCATCAGAGTTAACCCCTACGTCAGCTTTCCCACCATGCTGCCAGCACATCAGACAAAAACTATTTGAGAGAAGCTCCTTAGCTGCAAAGCTAGTAACAAGCTAATGTTAGATAGCTGCAGCTGAGCTAAACATCAGCAGTGATATGACCATGTGATTCCCCCCACAGGAATTTTCAGGAGCCAGATAAAGTTTGATGTGATCGATCCTCCTTCATCGTCATAACACACATGTTGTATTCAGTGTTATTAAAATGACAACTACGTCTGAAAGAGCAGGGGGCCTGTTTTCACTTGGCCTCTGGAAGAAAACACAGCTGTATATAACTCCATTTATTCTATTTACAATTAAATATTTGTATGTTTTATTATTTATTATTATTATTTATTATTTTATTATTTGTGTATTGCATGGCAGAGCTACAACTTACAGGACACCCTTCAGTTGTAAAATGACAATGAATGAACTTGATAAGTAACACTGACAGGGGTCATTGTGTTGCCTAATGTGTACATTAACACGTCACCCAGAGGTCAAAGGTCATAAAATGATGTTCTAGTCTTTTCCTAACCACGTCAAGGAAAGCTCTGAGGAAGGTAAAGACATCTGCAAAGGCAAACACTACTGATGTGGTCTGCCAGGATAGAACTACAATGTGCTGAAGATGGACAACTTAAATGTATCTTTAGCTGCAGGTGAGTATTAGACAGGTGAGGAGAACCAAGGAGACATGAAAGGACAGGACATGTTATATGTTCATACGGCCAGCAGAATGGTCCAGGACCTCTGCTTTTGATGCTTTCAATCGGTTGCTGCTCTTACAAATTCCATACTTTAAATATTGTAATGCTTACTAAGATTTTAAATGAAGACTTTGCTTGTAATGGAATATTTGTTTTAAGTGTCTGCATTGCTGCATGCTGCAGAAAGTAAGCTTCACTGTCATTTATTTGGAGTAATGATTGTGTCCCCCTGATCAATCAAGTCCAATATTCACCCTCCTTATATCTCTATTTCTGTCTCCATCAACTGGTGAGAAACATGTCTCTGATTCGCTGATAAATGCTCAACAACTATTTTCAGCTCAATGCCATTTTTTCTACACAATGTCACTGTAGAAAAAAAATTTCTTCTACTGTTAAAATTATTAAAATCCTACATGTACAGCTTGAAATTCTTTAGTAAAATCCTATTAGCTCGTGTGTCGTCACTGTGTCATCTTCTCTGCCTCATTCAGTACTCAACCCACTGATTAATGCTATGTGCTACGTGTGTTGAAGAAATCTCATTCTCAAGGCCACTCACTTTTAATTGTCCTCATGTTATCTTCATATTAGTGTTTTTTCAGCCATGGCAGCAGTGGTAGCTCTATCATAGCTACCTGATAGCAACCTGTGTGCTAAAGGCCTGATATGGCTCCAGGCTGCAGGTCATAGTAATGATAACAACCTTTAGAAGGAGGCCTTGTTTTCAACACAGGACCTCAGAAATAATCACATTACATCAGTTAAAGAGGAACATGGCAACACATATGTGATCTTTAGGAAGTCACCTGAAGACAACCTTAAGAAAATGACACAGCAACTCATATGTGACCACAGAGCTCATATTCCCAGTACTTTCCTACTTTATTTTAGAATAGATTTTAAGAGGAGGAGGACCACCACCAGAGGAGGAGGACTCCCACCAGAGGAGGAGGACTCCTACCAGAGGAGGAGGACTCCCACCAGAGGAGGAGGACCACCACCAGAGGAGGAGGACTCCCACCAGAGGAGGAGGACCACCTCCGTAACATTTGAATCCGTATTTCTCGATTAGACGCTGCTAGAAAAACGTTTCTACACTAGAAACCTATCTGATGATGCTGCAGCAACATTTAAAGATGTGATTCCATCAGTACTAAATTCATCACCATGTCTGACTGTAACAGAGGATTCTACACTAATGTCAGTTCCTCCCATATTGATCATCTCGTTGATAGTGCTGCAGGTTCACTAAGAGCAACTCTGCACTATATTAATCCTCTAATAAAAAAAGAAGAGTCTCAAACAGGAGATTAGCTCCATGGTAAAACCCTCAAACCTTAATCTAAAGAAAAGAACACAAAAACTAGACAGAAAAAAGCATCGCACTAAACTGGAAGAGTCTCCATTAGCCTGGATAGACAGCCTTAAAAGCTACAGGAAGGCCCTCCACAATGCCAGAGCAGCCTATTACTCAGCACTAATAGAGGAGAATAAGAACAGCCCCAGGTTTGTGTTCAGTACTGTAGCCAGGCTGACAGAGAGTCACAGGTCTATTGAGCCCAGTATTCCTATAAGCCTCAGCAGTAATGACTTCATGAGCTTCTTTAATGATAACATTCTACTTATTACAGACTAAATTCATCACCTCCTGCCTTCAAATGATATCAGTTTACCTCCAAACACAGGAAGTTTAGACACAGCTGTAAGACCTGATGTATATCTGGACTGCTTCTCTCCCATTGACCTTCAACAACTAACTTCTACTATTTCTTCATCTAAACCAACAAACTGCCTCCTAGACCCCATCCCAACTAAGCTGCTTAAAGATGTTTTACCCTTAGTCAGCACTTCTCTATTAGAAATGATCAATCTGTCGTTACTAACAGGTTATGTACCACAGTCCTTTAAACTGGCTGTAATTAAACCTCTTCTTAAAAAGCCTACTCTTGATCCAGAGGTCCTAGCTAACTACAGACCTATATGTGCAGTTCAAAAACGGACCCAAATCTCTTTTTATGATTTTTATTTTTTAATAAAAAGAAAAATGAGCTGCCCCCCCCCCCCCCCCCCCCCACACACACACACACACACACTACTTTGACGACTGCCTGTCACTAAGAGCACTACAGAAGTCCATTTCACACAACATGTCATTTATCCTCTGCAATCATAATTCCTTTTTCTAGAGCCTTCCTCTATGCAGCCACTTCCCTCCCCCGTCTCTTTCCTCCACTGTCTCTCTCCATCTCTAATCCTTCCATTCCTGTCATGTCAGATCTTTGTGGATGCCACGGGTCAGTGCCTCACTTCCTGAGGAGACTCCACCATTCATAGGGGAGCAGAATGGGAATTTACATCTCATGGCAGAGTTTTCCCCTCCATTTGTTATAATGTCAGGTCACTGCACTGCTCAGCTAGCGGAGAGGGAAAGATAATGACTTCAGCACACTCCCTCCTGATTTATTACACACTCACTGGCTCTGACCTTGTCTGCAGCTTTGCATTCAGATTTTTAGTCCGCCTGCTGTTCTTTGACTTGACAATTAGCTGACCAGCTAATTGTGGTGCCAATCTGAGCTGCTTTCTGAAATCCAGACGGCTTCTGTCATTCCTTGGCAGTGGAATGATTTAAATTCAGGTTGTTATTTCAGTTTATCAGTGAATGAACTTATTATATTGAAATGTTAAAAAATATGCATAATTTTATGATGATATTAGTTTCTACATGTCCACCCATTTCGGCTGGGCCTGTAAGGAAAGAAAGGCGAGGATTAAATCTGACTTGAATGAGTCTAAAATGAACCGCTTTAGGGCTGAAGTGGACTAAACAGACTAATTGGTCTAGTTTCATGTTGTCCAGAGGTCAAATATCAGATCAGTCAGCTGTGGCAAACAGCAGAGGTAAAGAGAAAGCAGCCTTGTCCACAGCCACCAAGTAAAGCTTACTGTCAGAAACATATGAAGACTTCAAACCCCTACAGTAAAACAGCTGCTATGAGCAAAATGAAACAGGAAGATGGGAGAAAAAATCCGGATCAAGTGTGACTGACCCTCATCATGTGACCCCTGGACCATGAAAACCTGCCCCTAGAATCTGGATCACATTGGTATCATTATTAGTTTGATAGTTATTCTGGAAAAACTATATTAGTGTTGTCTTCAGGATCTAGATCCAGATTTTGACGATCTCTTTAATGGCACATGTCACACCCTTCCATGTAGCTTCATGCTAATCCTGTCAAGTAGTTTATGTGTCAATGACAAAACAGTTCAACAAGCGCCACCTTCAAAAAAGTAAAAAAAAATGTTCCTGACTCCACCCTTTTAATCTGAACCACTCCAGAATTTAATGTGTGCTTCCTGACTCCGCCCCTTGAACCACTCCAGAATTTAATGAGTGCTTCCTGACTCCGCCCCTTTAATCTGAACCACTCCAGAATTTAATGAGTGCTTCCTCGCTATGTGCCCCATCCTTCTACCAAGTTTTATCAGCTATTTGGTTGTTATAGATAATAGTAATTAGTAATAGATGGGAATGTTGAAAACAGCTCTATCTCATAATGGTAAAGGAAGTGAAACCAAAGTCCTGACTCCGCCCCTTTGTCCGGAGTTCTTCTTTGTCATATGGCCAACCATCCTACCAAATTTCATAGAAATCCATCAAGTAGACCAACAAACATTACTTCATTATACAGGTGGATGATAAATGAAGTCACGTTTTTTAGTTTTGTTGCTTATAACACAATATATTCGCGTAAAACAGCTGCAATTATCAATATCATTTACATTTCACTGATGTAAAGAGTAACACAGGATGTTCTGTTATTTCCATTCAACTACACACACAGCATTTAACTTGTTCAGGTAGCTTTACTGTATGGATTTATGCAGAGTTGATAAGACTGACAATATCCCTCATCACACTGTGAATCATACCGTTGTTTTAACATGTGAAACTTGTTAACTACGAACTAAGAGGTTTGCTAAAGCAGTATATTCACAGTGATTATGAAAATTTATGCAGCCTTAAATGACTCATGAAAATAATGTTTTGTCCAATTACCAGTCCAGAAATCAAAGATTCTTCATTTATTATCAGAAATGACAAAGAATATTATTCAAAACCAAACCAGCACGTTTAACATTTTTACTTGACAAAACAAAAGGAAGTAATTATCAAAACAGTTAGCAAATAATTTTCTTTTGATCGACTGATCAATGAGTCATCTGCTCATAGAAGCTGTCCTGTCCATGCACTGGTCTATCCCTGCAGCCAGAAGGGTTTGAGGCCCACGGCAGGTCGATGACTCGTCTTCTGGGGTCCCATTCTGTAACACATGACAAAAACAGGGCGTCACAATGAGGCTGTAAGGCTGCTGTCATTTAGTACTTCAGTCAGCATCCAATTTAAAAAGGTTGTTCTACACAGACAGATCCACATGTTCACATTTTATTACAATCATCAGAAGACCACCTACCCAGAACAAATACACATCAAAATAAAGTTATCACATGACATTTGTTTGTTGGTGTGTCATCACCGGTGTGTTCACTACACCCTATAGATGTTTGGTTTCCTGGTTCTGGGATACCTGGGAAAGAACAACCAGGTTGTCATACCCTCTTTTGTTTTACAGCAGATTCATCAGGAGGACAATAAACACTTTATACGTCCATTTACATTTAAAAAAGATTCATGTTCAGGAGATTTGTGGCTCATTATTGAATTTTTCGTTATTACAACACATTTAATACATTTTGTGGAGGTATTGGATTGTTGACAATCAGTTTTTGATCAATGACATGTCTGTATTTGTGCCCAAAGGGGGGGTAGCCTGGCTGCAGAGGTGTGATGGTGGACCCATTCACACAGTCTTTTCTAGGCAGGACTGATGCACCTTTATTCCACCCTGACGTTCTGTATAAACACAATGAAGGAGTGATGGTGGTCAGTTTGTTCCATCTCTGATAGCAGTGGAGGCAGTAACAGGTAGAATCAGGCACCGACACAGGAAGGTAGATCATTTCTCTGTCATGTTAATCCGTTAAACTCATTAATAGACAGGAAGACCAGCAGGAACACCGTGAGATAACTATTCTATGAGTAAGACAGTATGAGAGAGACTGTATGACTGTATTCTATGTGAGTAAGGTTGTAAATGTGTGTCTATTTAATGTATTTATTGTTCTATTGTATTTATTCTTTCTTAAGCAGCAGTTCTCTCTTATTCTGAGACAATAAAGAACCTAAACCTTAACCCATCCTTTACAAAGCGCTGCTCGACACATATGTTCTCTACTCATGGAACCCGTTTGCTATTTACTATCACACCAGAGATGTGTTGTTCCACCATTGTCTTGTTCAGTGTAAACAAACAAAAGGCATTCTAGAGAAGAGACGTTGTTGCAGTTGTTGCTGTTCTGCCGTCTCTGTGGCCTCTTTCAGACAGGCGTTGTGCTACAGCACCAAAACTAATTCCCTTCTCTGTGACCCCTTTGGTTTGTTCAAGCAGGACCAGCCCAAGATGTCACAACTCCACCTCGGTGTGTGTGTTCACAGTGTATGCCGGTGTTCTGTAACATCAAGAGGCAACAACACAACAGTGAACATAAAGCTGATATATTTCACTATCTCCCCAGTTTAGAGTCATTTTATGTGCTTCTTCAAATAACAGACCTCCTGTTGCTGCTGCATCGTTGAATCCTCCGGGGGAGGTCGCACACCTGAACATGTTACTACAACGTCCCACCTGAACATGTCACTACAACGTCCCACCTGAACATGTCACTACAACGTCCCACCTGAACATGTCACTACAACGTCCCACCTGAACATGTCACTACAACGTCCCACCTAAACATGTTACTACAACATCACACCTGAACATGTTACTACAACGTCACACCTGAAGATGTTACTACAACGTCACACCTGAACATGTTATTACGTCACACCTGAACATGTTACTACAACATCACACCTGAACATGTTACTACAACATCACACCTGAACATGTTACTACAACATCACACCTGAACATGTTACTACAACATCACACCTGAACATGTTACTACAACGTCACACCTGAAGATGGTACTACAACGTCACACCTGAACATGTTATTACGTCACACCTGAACATGTTACTACAACGTCACACCTGAACATGTTACTACAACGTCCCACCTGAACATATTACTACAACATCACACCTGAACATGTTACTACAACGTCACACCTGAAGATGTTACTACAACGTCACACCTGAACATGTTATTACGTCACACCTGAACATGTTACTACAACGTCACACCTGAACATGTTACTACAACGTCCCACCTGAACATATTACTACAACGTCACACCTGAACATGTTACTACAACATCACACCTGAACATGTTACTACAACATCACACCTGAACATATTACTACAACATCACACCTGAACATGTTACTACAACATCACACCTGAACATGTTACTACAACATCACACCTGAACATGTTACTACAACGTCACACCTGAACATGTTACTACAACATCACACCTGAACATATTACTACAACATCACACCTGAACATGTTACTACAACATCACACCTGAACATGTTACTACAACGTCACACCTGAACATGTTACTACAACGTCACACCTGAACATGTTACTACAACGTCACACCTGAACATGTTACTACAACATCACACCTGAACATATTACTACAACATCACACCTGAACATGTTACTACAACATCACACCTGAACATGTTACTACAACATCACACCTGAACATGTTACTACAACGTCACACCTGAACATGTTACTACAACGTCACACCTGAACATGTTACTACAACGTCACACCTGAACATGTTACTACAACGTCACACCTGAACATGTTACTACAACGTCACACCTGAACATGTTACTACAACATCACATCCGTTCTGCAACGCCGGGGCACTTCATTCAGACAGACCCCTGTTTCAGGTCTGTTACTGCCTCCAGAGGGTCACAGAGGTGGAACAAACTGACACCTCATTACACCTTCATTGTGTTCAGACAGACGTCAGGGTGGAATAAAGGCACATCAGGCCCGGAATGAAAACACTGTCTGAACGGAATTAGAGTTTGATGGTGTGACTCCAGAACCAGTGGTTACACAGCTCAGTGTCTACACAAAGCTTTTCAGACGCAACCAATGTGATTTGAAACAAATCACATACTTTGCTTTACAGGATCTTTAACAAATTGGTGAGGAAAGTATGAATAAAGAAACAAAGTAACAAGGTAACAAACAGTAACATATGTGTGCTTGTACTTCTTCATATGCTGTTATGTGAACTGCAACATGAGATACAACCAACAAACCTGATACATGTAAGGATAATATGTTGTAATATAAATGCTCTTATGTGTATATTGAACCTTCTCTTCACCTTTGCTTTTAGCTCGACTGCTGGTCAGGTTTTACAAATTGTGAAACTGAAAGTATGCTGTTGATTTCATGCAACTCGTCTGTACTGTGGGCTGTATAGACATTAGAACCCGTCACAGACCCATAGACTCAGACTAAATGTAATGTAATGCTGCTGCTGTTCATTACCATAGAAACAAGACCACAGAATGAAAAACATCATCAGGGTTGTTTATGTTTATTCAGTCCCTGTCAATCAAATGTAACGTACAGTTTGTCTGCTTTGTGTCTGTGTGGAGGTAAGCGGCCCATCTGAAGGCGTCCATGTGATTAATGACCTGTAAGTGTCTTTTCATCTGATTACATAAAGTTGAATGCATATTTACATTTTATAATGAAGTGACTACACAGGCCTAAGATGACATTATGACATGGTTGAGAAGCTCTGGGTCTGGTGTGTGTGTGTGTGTGTGTGTGTGTGTGTGTGTGTGTGTGTGTGTGTGTGTGTGTGTGTGTGTGTGTGTGTCTACATACACTATGCATGAATGTCTTCTCATGAATTTGTGAAGGGCATGTGACTGTAAGAGCGTGAGTGAGTGTGTGTGGGCTACTTAGTGAAAAAGTGCTCCAGGCTGCTGGTGTTGTGAAGCAGAAAACAACAGTTTGTCACCATCCAGTGACACAACCTGCCACAACCATGTGAATGTTAAACGAGGCCTGCTGGCACCACTAACATGTTTTTCAGTTTGCTGAGTCTCACTGGGCCCTGGAGTATTCATCTACAGATTGTGTGTGCATGTGTGTATGTGTGTGTATGTGTGTGCATGTGTGTATGTGTGTGCATGTGTATGTATGTGTGTGCATGTGTGTGTATGTGTGTGTATGTGTGTGTATGTGTGTGCATGTGTATGTATGTGTGTGCATGTGTGTGCATGTGTGTATGTGTGTGCATGTGTGTGTATGTGTGTGCATGTGTGTGTATGTGTGTGCATGTGTGTGCATGTGTGTATGTGTGTGCATGTGTGTGCATGTGTGTGTATGTGTATGTATGTGTGTGCATGTGTGTGTATGTATGTGCGTGTATGTGTGTGTATGTGTATGTATGTGTGTGCATGTGTGTGTATGTATGTGCGTGTATGTGTGTGTATGTGTATGTATGTGTGTGCATGTGTGTGTATGTATGTGCGTGTATGTGTGTGTGTGTATGTGTATGTATGTGTGTGCATGTGTGTGTGTATGTGTGTGTGTGTGTGCATGTGTGTGCATGTATGTATGTGTGTGCATGTGTGTGTGTATGTGTGTGCATGTGTGTGCATGTGTGTATGTGTGCATGTGTGTGCATGTGTGTGCATGTGTGTATGTGTGCATGTGTGTGTATGTGTGTGCATGTGTGTGTATGTGTATGTATGTGTGTGTATGTTTGTGTGCATGTGTGTGTATGTGTGTGTATGTGTATGTATGTGTGTGTATGTTTGTGTGCATGTGTGTGTATGTGTGTGCATGTGTATGTGTGTGTGTATGTGTGTGTATTTACATACGGATATCTGAATAAGGAGCTCAATCTGCTTTTGTATAAAACATAAAAATACGTAGTTTAAGTGACAAAACAATTAAACAGTAGTATGGGATTCATTAGGCAACAATGACGGAGGTAAGAAAGAAAGAAGGAAGGAACCTTCACACCTGAAGCCACTGTGTTCTTCATACATGTACAGAGCTGCATGTGGGGACGTTTCTTCTTACATGTTCAGGTTTAAAAACAATGCTGCCGATAGCCTCGGATACCTTAGAACACGACAGAAGGTGGAACAGATGATTCCATCGGCGGTAAAAAGCCTGATATGAGATCAAGGTGAGCAACAGAGACAATACCGTTTCATTAGAATGGAAACATTAGTCCAGCTTCAGGCTGCAGGCTGTCAGCAACATGCTGCTCCAAAAATCTGTAAACTGTGACTGAAATGAAAGTTGTGTTTAAAAATATATAAAACTATTCTCAACAAAAATATAAAAGCAACACTTTGATTTTTGCTCCTATTTTTCATGACATGGAATAAAAGATCTGACTTTGTTTATGGACACTAAAGGTTTGCTCCCCTCAAATCTAGTTCATAATCCATTTAGTGATTTACCCTTGATGGAGATAATCCATCCACCTGACAGGTGTAGCGTATCTAGATGCTGATTGGACAACATTATTATTACACAGTTGTGTGTTGGGATGGTCACAATAAAAAAAAGCAATAAGTATTGATATTTGAGAATATTTGTAGCTTAAAGCACAAAATGCTGATTAAAATACGTATGAATTAGAAAAATTACATGTTGCTTTTCACACTAATTATTGATTTTATCCCATTTTCTTGATTTCTGAAGTTTCTAGGTTTGCAGCCTGAGAATAGATTTTTGTGATAGTTGAAGAGAATGCTGGTTATCAGCAGGTGCATTAGCTTCAGGAGTGGAGAAGGTAACCGTTTCTATCTGTGATGAAGAAGATTCCTCCTCTTCCAGTGCCAGGATAATTGCGACTTTCCTGGCAATATTGATCAAACCCTGTGCATCAGTGCACTTTAAAAAGGAGGTCCCTCTACATCAACATCAAACCCATCTGAGCAGAAAAAGCTGCTGTGTCCAAATGATGTTTACACTTGTGCTCCGACGTCCCTACTTAGTGATATAGCTGCTCTAGTCGCCATATTTCTCTTAGCCAGCCTGCACAGACAAGAGTAATGCTCCTGTGCTGCCGGAGCCCAATAACATTATGTGACATTTACAGAAGGCTAAAAAGCAAAGACTTAAATGCAGCAATTTTCAAAGGTCAGCCATTTGTATTTCGAGTGAATACAGCTTGGGGAGGGAGAAAAACATCATATTTAAAGGCTTACCATCACCTTCATTTGTCAGTGGTGGGACTCTTATGAAGAAACAATCTGTAATCATTCTCTATGTATCACTTTGTGCTTTATTCATTCTTATATATCCAAATACAGCAAACATGATTTCATTCACCATATGTCTTTAATTACAGATGTTTACCATCATTTCCATTTGTTATGATTCAGTGACTTTTTTAAATGTGTGAAACAAATAGTTGTGTTATTTTTGATAAAGGCTTGCATCCTAGAAAGTTGTTTTCATTTAATTTAGACTCAGGTGCTCATAACAAAGAGAAGACTTATGACCAAAGCACCAGCCAAACAGGCATTTCATTTTGTCTCACTGTTTCCACGGCGTGGTGCCGGCTCTACTCCACTCTCCTTACCTGTTTTGGTTTTCCATTAGGTAAAAGGTCTGGTACCTTTTTTGGTGTCGCCTCCGTCAAGGCACCTAAAAAGCTGAGCAGCTACGATTAGGTCATGTGAAACACTGTAGACCACTGATTGGTCAGAGAGAGTCGTTACTGCATCAATGCATCAATACGTGGCACAGAATATTCTGCAGAGCACGAATCCTTTCCCGACATTTTTAAACTGCCAAGCTACTGCAGCGGCCTTTTTTTTTTATTGTGGCCTCTATATTGAGGACATTCCTGTCTTTGATAGCAGAGAGGATCACGAGAGGTGTGTATTGCGATGAAGATAATGACACAGCAGTTTCGCAGTGTTGCTACGATGACCAGCTACACAGAGGCGGTACTATCATGTAATGGAAAATGACCTGCAGTAAAGTACCTGATACCAAAGCTGAGTCGAGTCGAGTGACGACGATTCGTTACGAACTGCTGGCAGCACATGGTCACACAAACTCACTTCCCCTGTGTTTGTGGTGAGTGTACGCACCACATGTGAGCATTAATTAACAAATCCCAACATCATGCATGTCCCCTGCAGAAAAAAAACTGTTCTTCCAACTTATCCTGCAATATTTCCGTCCTCCTCACAGTGTCAGGCTGCCAACCAGAGTGTCTGGTTAGTGACCTCTTTATGCCATCAATCAGACACAGGTGTACTGAGGACTGGAAGATTCCATGTCTGTGTAGGTTAGGGGGTAAATTATTTGATTGATGATATTATGCCTGATTTGCTGCACATGTTTAGCTGGAAAACAGGTGGTGATGTCATAAAAATAGGTGTTTAAAGAGGTAATGAGTAAATTTATATTTTGTAAAATGTAATTTAATTGGTTGGTCCAGAGGGAGGAGCTTCACTTCTTTAAGCCACTGGCTATCACTGCTGACGAGACAGAGTTTTACAGCAGCCGTAGACAACAAGGGTGGCAAAAGAACATTTGTTTGTGGTTGTTGGAAAGTGTTTGTGTTCATTTTATTTTCCTTCGTCTTCAGTCTGTGGGTATCAAAGTTTTTGTTTTCCTCACATTTTGTTCCCTGTAAATAAAACCTCACTCTGTTTGCAACTCAAGCCAACTTGTCATCGTTTTTGAGACAGTGACCCACAGTTTCTGTAGCAGCAGTGGAAACATGGCTTTATTCATAGAGGAAGGCCTCCAGTCTGTCTGACTCTCTGTCTGTCTGACTGTCTGTCTGACGGACTGTCTGTCTGTCTATCTGACTGACTGTCTGTCTGTCTATCTGTCTGACTGTCTATCTGTCTGTCTGTCTGTCTGACTCTCTGTCTGTCTGACTCTCTGTCTGTCTGTCTGTCTGACTGTCTGTCTGACTGACTGTCTGTATGTCTATCTGTCTGTCTGTCTGTCTATCTGACTGTCTGACTGACTGTCTGTCTGTCTATCTGTCTGACTGTCTGTCTGTTTATCTGACTGTCTGTCTGTCTGCCTGTCTGTCTGAAAGTCTGTCTGTCTGTCTGTCTGTCTGTCTGACTGTCTGTCTGACTGTCTGTCTGACTCTCTGTCTGTCTGTCTGTCTATCTGTCTGTCTGTCTGACTGACTGTCTGTCTGACTGACTGTCTGTCTGACTGACTGTCTGTCTGACTGACTGTCTGTCTGTCTGTCTGACAGTCTGTCTGTCTATCTGTCTGTCTGACTGACATTAGAGTTGCTGGGGGCCCAGAGAAGTGCATTGTGGAATGTTTGAATGTTTGGATATGTGACACGCTCAATATTAATACATTTAGAATAGACTGGTGAACAGTGCTCTGTGCAGAAGTGAGGAACAGGACTTATTGACGTAACGTCATCACAATGCTTCTGCCCGGTCCACAGCAGAACATCCATGGGTCAAAGCAGGGGTCACCAATTAGCGGCCCTTGTGCCAAATCCGGACTGCGAGAGGCTTTTATCTGGACTGTGACTTTTGACATCTTTCTTTTTTTCTTTTGGCTGCTCCTTATTCAGGATTGCCACAGTGGATTTTTCCATCCTCATTGAAGGTCTGCCACGGTTTTTACACCGGATACTCTTCTTGATGCAACCCTCCCTGTTTATTCTGGGCTTGGGACCATCACCAAGGATACACTGGCTTGTGCTCTTGGACAAGCAAATTGGTGTAGAGTATCTTGCTCAAGGATGCTTTGATGACTAGTTCACCGCTCTTACCACCTGAGCTGCCCCTTTGACATAATGAGGGAAAAGATTGTGAGTTTATTTTTAAATTTTGTTATCAAAAGGGATTTTAAATGGGCACAACACAACCAGTTAGAGCTACGGGGTCCTACCTGTGTCCTGCTGCTGCTAGGCAGCTAACATCGACTGTTACATACATACATATGCTAAGTACAAAGGCATACAACATGCATGAAAGATGGGATTATCAACAATAAGAAAAGTTGACAGTGAAAACTGAGTCTTCTGAGATGACTGGACAGAAACGTACAGATTTACTCTTCCTGTAATGAGCTGTACGAGGATGGTGGGTCTGATCATCTCTAGAGAACGGTGGGTCTGATCAGGTCTAGAGGACGGTGGGTCTGATCATCTCTAGAGAGCGGTGGGTCTGATCAGGTCTAGAGGATGATGGGTCTGATCATCTCTAGAGGATGGTGGGTCTAATCATCTCCAGAGGACGGTGAGTCTGATCAGGTCTAGAGGACGGTGGGTCTGATCATCTCCAGAGGACGGTGGGTCTGATCATCTCTAGAGAACGGTGGGTCTGATCAGGTCTAGAGGACGGTGGGTCTGATCATCTGCAGAGGACGGTGGGTCTGATCATCTCTAGAGAGCGGTGGGTCTGATCAGGTCTAGAGGATGATGGGTCTGATCATCTCTAGAGGACGGTGGGTCTGATCATCTCTAGAGAGCGGTGGGTCTGATCAGGTCTAGAGGATGATGGGTCTGATCATCTCTAGAGGACGGTGGGTCTGATCAGGTCTAGAGGACTTTGGGTCTGATCAGGTCTAGAGAGCGGTGGGTCTGATCAGGTCTAGAGGATGATGGGTCTGATCATCTCTAGAGGACGGTGGGTCTGATCAGGTTTAGAGGATGATGGTTCTGATCATCTCTAGAGGACGGTGGGTCTGATCAGGTCTAGAGGACTTTGGGTCTGATCAGGTCTAGAGGACGGTGGGTCCGATCAGGTCTACAGGACGGTGGGTCTGATCATCTCCAGAGGACAGTGGGTCTGATCAGGTCAAGAGGACTTTGGGTCTGATCTTTACAGAGTCTGTTGCGGTTCTGGAATAACGTATTAAACTCCACTATGAAGCTCTGAGGCAACTTTCCCACAGAAGAGGAGGCTTAAAACTTTCCTTTTTGATAAAGCTTAGAATTAAGGCTGGCTTAGGCTAGTCTTTGGCTATGCTGCTATAAGCCTAGACTGCTGGGGGACTTCCCATGATGCACTGAGCTCCTCTCTCTTCTTCTCCCCCTTCTTCTTTACACACCCATGTCTCATTAATTCATATGACTAACTTGACTTCTTCCCTGGAGTTTTTGTGTTTTCTCATCCCGCAGGTCACCGTGGACCAATCTACTGCTGGGATCATGGTTGATACCCTCTGACATCATCATCATCATCATCATTATCATCCTCATCATTATTATTATTACTCTTACTATTACTATCATCATCATGTAGTAGTTATTATAAATACTACAAACTGTAATCTCTTTATCATAACAGCTGTTTTTGTTATTGTGGTTGAACATGTCTGTGTCTGTGTCCCTCACTCCCTCTCTCTCTCCACCTATCCTCCTTATCTCTCTCTCCCCATCTCTCTCTCTCTCTCCATCTATCTCCCAATCTCTCTCTCTCTCTCACCCCAACCGGTCAAAGCAGAGGCTCCGCCCACCTTGAGTCTTGGATCTGCTCCAGGTTTCTGCCTGTAAAAAGGCAGTTTATTCTCTCCACTGTCTCCATGTTCTTCTCATGGAAGCTTGTTGAGTCTCTTTAGAATAAAGAATCGGTTTAGACCTGCTCTTTTTTTAAAGTGACTTGATAAAACTATTGTAGTGATTTGGCGCTATACAAATAACCTGAATTGAATTGAATATACATAACTAAAAGGATAGAATATGTCTCCTTTAAAGCAAGGTGTGAAAAGTGCAGTGGTAATTGATCCTTGCGGTGTTTTGATCAAAGTTTGTTACAGACATTTCCTGATCACAGAGAATTATTTTAACACCTTTTCAGTCCAGCCTCTATAGAAAGATCAGATGGATGTAGTTCCTGGCCCATGCATTAGGGCGTCACAGAGTGTCCTCAGGTTCTCAGTCAGAACCAATCAGGATATCCTCCTCATATATGGTCACTTCTGACTCCAACACACAAGAATATAATGACTAAAATGACAAACGCCAGGGTTTCCAAAGTGTAGACGACACAACTGGGTGACATAAGAGAGGCTTTATTTAGAGGGAACAAACTGAAGCATTTACTTGAAGCTGCTATGCAACCCACTGACTTAATGGCATCCTCACAAACAGCCTGTCAAATATTTGTTCACTCTTGTCATCATGTCCCCATATCATTATTCAAACAGCTTATATAAACACCTTTAGCGTGACGCACAAGCTGAGCAGGCCATTGAGAATAAACTGCTCCAGGCTTCGATGCTTAATGGGGCAAAGACTTTTATACGTGGGCTGGTCAGAAAGCACCACTCCTTCACACAGGGAGCCAGAGGTGAAACAGAAAAAGAAAAAGAAAATAATATGTGAACTTCAGTCTGGAAATGTCATAAACAGTGACCAGAACTTAAAAAAATATTTATATCAGTAAATATGTGAAAATTGATATGTGTAAAAATGTTGGGTCGACCCTTTAATAACATTATTTTGTTTACACTGCTCAGTCATTGACATTTAAGTCTGGGTTAATGACCAATAGGGTTTCCTGTTGTGTGGCAATTTAACAAAAACCATTACCTAAATCCATCGGTTTGACTACTGTCACAGCAAGAAGTCTCAGTGTCCACTGGCCAGTATGATGAAGGGAACACTTCATCATCACAGTATAACAGCAAGTCGGTTAAATTTCAGGGATATCAATCTGTCCATTTAGGAAGCACAAGTGATTGTGAATCAATTTCACCTGCTTTGGTGAAAATGAAAGTGACAACAGGTGTAATGAAGAGGCAAAGACAATACAACCTCCCTAAAGTGAATGGTTTTTCATGTGATGACCACAGACAGCTGTTCTCTCCTCATCCTTCCTGACTGATTCTTCTCTAGTTTTGTGTTTTGTTAGTGTTCTTGTCACTACTGGTAGCATGAGGCGGAACCTGCAGCCCCATCAGGTTTCACAGGTAGTCCAGACCCTCCATATGTGCAGTCACAAGTAGGTTTGCTGTGTCTCCCAGCACAGTCTCCAGAGCATGGAGGAGATACCAGGAGACCAGCCGTTACAGGGGGAGAGCTGGACAGGAAGGACAAGGGCATCAACCCAGAAGCAGGACCGGTATCTGCTCCTTTGTGTGAGGAGGAACAGGAGGAGCACTGCCAGGGCCCAAAATGACCTCCAGCAGGATGCTGGTGTGCATGTTTCTGAACAGACTGTCAGGAACAGACTCCATGAGGGTGGCATGAGGGCCAGACGTCCTCTAGTGGACCTGTGCTCACAGCCCAGCACCGTGCAGCTCTACTGGTTGCTGGTCACAAAGCTGTTCAAAGTTTATCTCAGCATATTTTTTTATTGTGTAAAGTATTAGTATAAGGGTGTGTATATTGATGCAACCAGGTTATTGTAAGGTTGTTGTTTTTTCCCAAACTGTTTCAGTTTGTTTCTCAACTGAATAGTTCAGGTTATAGGACACATTAAAGGTGGAAAAAGTTCTGAAATGATTCACCTTGGTCTAGTTTTTCTACATCACAAAAGAAACTTTTTATATCCACTGTATATATATATATATATATATATATATATATATATATATATATATATATATATATGTGTGTGTGTGTGTGTGTGTGTGTGTGTGTGTGTGTGTGTGTGTGTGTGTGTGTGTACCAAGGCAACAAGTACTAACCAATCAGAGGCAGAGTGGGGCGGCTCATGTCCGCCCCTGTATTGAATGGCAAGTTTCAGTTTAAAAAGCTTCTACATGGACATTTAGATCACATAAAGTTGTGTGCACATATTGCAGTGATGAGCTGTCTTTCCACTGAAGCACAGTGAATCTGAAACATCATCTGTCTGGAAAAACAAGACTTCTTTAGAAACCTAAAAGTACGAGATACGAAGCCTTAGAGGAGGATGGAGGAAGCTCAACACAATACATGAAAACAAATGGGAATTGGGAAAACAATGGGAATGTACTTCTACCAACTCACGAGATCACTACCTCCTCTGATCAAAAGGAGACAACTAAAGACAGCAACCTTGTTGGAGGCTCTGTGGTCACCTGGAGGCTGACCATGCCTGTATTTTCTGGAGCTGCACTAAACTAAAACCTTATTGGAATGATGTAAATGCAACTTTAAAGGGCATTCTGGGATATGGGATTTGTTTATAGCCAACAACAAATCTATAAGAAGAAACTGGTGTAAAGTGAAATCTCCAGTGAGAGAAAAGTGGTTTAGGATTGTCCAAGACATCTGCTCAATGGAACGGCTGGCAGACCAGCTGAAAATCAAGGACAATATCTTTGTGATGACGATGTCAGAAGGTATCAACCATGGTCCCAGCAGTAGATTGGTCCACGGTGACCTGCAGGATGAGAAAACACAAAAACTCCAGGGAAGAATTCAAGTTAGTAACGTGAATTAATGAGATATGAGTGTGTAAAGAAGAAGGGGGAGAAGAAGAGAGAGGAGCTCAGTGCATCATGGGACGTCCCCCGGCAGTCTAGGCCTATAGCAGCATAGCTAAAGACTAGACTAAGCCAGCCTTAGTTATAAGCTTTATCAAAAAGGAAAGTTTTAAGCCTCCTCTTAAATGTAGAGAGGGTGTCTGCCTCCTGGACCCAGACTGGAAGATGGTTCCACAGGAGAGGAGCCTGATAACTGAAGGCTCTGGCTCCCGTACTACCTTTGGAGACTCTAGGGATCACAAGTAGCCCTGCATCCAGGGAGCGTAATGTTCTAGATGGGTAGTAGGGTACTTCGAGCTCCTGAAGGTATGTTGGTGCCTGACCATTAAGGGCTTTACATGTGAGGAGAAGGATTTTAAATTCTATTCTGGATTTTACAGGGAGCCAATGCAGAAAGGCTAATACAGGAGAGATATGATCTCTGATACTAGTTCTGGTCAGGACACGTGCAGCAGCATTCTGGATCAGCTGGAGAGTCTTTAGAGACTAATTGGGACAGCCTGATTCTCTAGTTTTTGTGTTCTTTTCTTTAGATTAAGGTTTGAGGGTTTTACCATGGAGCAAATCTCCTGTTTTTATTAGAGGATTAATATAGTGCAGAGTTGCTCTTAGTGAACCTGCAGCACTATCAACAAGATGATCAATATGGGAGGAACTGACATTAGTGTAGAATCCTCTGTTACAGTCAGACATGGTGATGAATTTAGTACTGATGGAATCACATCTTTAAATGTTGCTGCAGCATCATCAGATAGGTTTCTAGTGTAGAAACGTTTTTTAGCAGCGTCTAATCGAGTAATACGGATTCAAATGTTATTAAATAATAATGATCCGACAGAAGAGGGTTTTCTGAAAAGACTATTAAATGTTCAGTTTCAATGCCATAAGTCAAAACAAGGTGGAGGGTGTGATTAAAGCGGTGAGTAGGTTTATGTACACCCTGACAGAAGCCAATGGACTCTATTAATGAGATGAACGCAGAGCAGAGACGATCATTTTCTACGTCTACATGAATATTGAAATTACCCACAATTATGACTTTTTCTGTTTTAAGGACTTGAAAGGATTGAAAGGAGAATTCAGCTAAAAGTCCGTATATGGACCAGGAGCTCGGTTCACTATAACAAATGTAATTGGCTGTGATGTTTTCCAGGCTGGGTGTGTAATATTAAGACTAAGGCTTTAAATGAGTTATAACCAGGTTTAAGATGAGGGTTTATTAATAAACTTGAGTTAACACTGCTTTGGCTCCGCCTCCTCCTCTGTCTGGAGGAACATAAGCATTAGTATGAGGGGGGGGTGGATTCATTTAAGTTAACATATTCCTCATGATGTAGCCAGGTTTCAGTCAGGCACAATAAATAAATCTGATATGCTGATATTAAGTCATTTACTAAAACAGCTTCTAATGTTGAAGAGTCCACATTTTATTCTCCTGTTATTTTGAACTACTTCACTGATGGTGTTAATCTGTATCAGATTTTTGCATGAAACTCCTCTTCTTGTATTTGATTTCATTAGTTTCATTGGTCGGGGGACAGACACAGTCTTTATGGGGTTTTGTAGATGAAGGAGAGTCATCAGCACAACACTAAACACGTGTTATAATTAACTCTCTCCTAACAACAAGCTCTAACAAACCCCACTGTTACCTCACAGTGTGCCCAATCTGAATCAGCAGTGGTTCATTCTGTCTCGTGTTTTGGGCAGCTGGATCCTCCTGCTCCTTCTGCACCAAATGTTCTGTATAACAAATGTACCTGATCATATCAGTTAAGCTTCAACGACAGCAAAGCAGTGCAGATAGGAGAGCAGCCATCTGTTCAGAAGAGAGCTGACATGGAAAGACGTCTTGATGTCAGTCCCTGAATGAATGACACAAAGCCGTTCATATTCTGGGCATCATTTATAGACACTATGACAATTCTGGCCCATCAAAGTATATCTGTTTTATATGTGTGTATATGTTTGTTCAAATCCCTAGAAAGTCTTACTTGATTATTGAGTCATTTTGACTGATTCCATTCATTAGAAAACTGAAGTAAAGATCATGATTTATATCATGGTTTATTTAACTATTAGTCTAATCTCATTTTTTTTCAATATTTTATTTTCACATTTTCAGTTTAACAAAACATAAACATAAATTCACTAGATCCCCTCCCTCCCTCACCCACATACAACTAAGCTAACAGAGGACCTCACTCAAAAGGAGTCGGTAGAAAAGTCAATAAAGAGAAATAATAGTAAAAATAATAAGTCATAGAATAAGAATAATATGAAGAGACAATGTGAGCAACTAGTACGACTAATGGAGTATCAACTCTGGTGACATGTCAGATCTAATATAGCTGTTGGGCAGCCATCAGTATAGGTCAAGTAAGGTTTCCAAACTGTAAAGGTAAAAGATTCATCATAAATCATCAGACTTACACTTAGGTTGCACAAACCATTGTGTAGTTGAATATGTATTTTAGAGCAGGTAATATTTATGATGTATGTCATATCGGAGCTTTTACTTAAGAAGCCTTTATGTTCCAACAGATACCAGTTTCAGAAGTCAGTCAAGTTATTCAGATTTCTCTGATATGTTTTCTGTTCTAGCTTTAATAAACAGCAGGCCTTAGATGTCTGTAATGACCATCTGTTTGTCACTACACACAGTGTATAGCAGGGACCCAGTGGTTAGAAAAAGGACTGTTTCTATATTCAAACACATAAACCTGACACTAAATACTGATATGACCTCATAGAACCCACAGCATGTTCAATCCCAAACTACTGCTTTGCTAGTGTTGATGTGAGTCTGGGATGTCAGCCTCGAGGCAACCAGGTGGTTCCTAAACACACACCCTGACATGAACATGTCACACGAATCCTGAGGAGGAAACATTTGTACATTAAAAAAACAGTTTACATTCATACATACAGCTAAACAGCTATCAGTCTTCAGCTCAGCACTAATATCTCTAATGATGTTTGCTCCATGTCATGAATCTGCAGCTCCGCCACCAGTAACATCCAGCCTGACCTGTCCTCTGCTCCTCATCCCTTCTACTTCACCCTGCACATCTTCAGCCATCGGCAACAGATGCTGTTCCACTGTCAAATGGCCTACAAAGCAAACGGCACTACTTTAATCCTGAGTGTAGCCAGCATTAAAAATTGGATTGATGTGGATAAGATTAGATTATGCCTGCAGGATTTGACAAAACGTAAAAGCCTCATTTAGGCTTTAACATAATCTCCTTTCACTCCCAGCGAGCATCAAGCCTCCCAGCAGATGCCAAATACACTTTGTATAGATGTTGTCTTATGTTATCGCCTCTTCCTTTTGGATTTGGCCCTTCATTATTATGAGTACTGTAGCGCTCCTCTTCATGCTGCTGTGTATCTTTGAGATGTTTGTACAGCAAAAAATATCCACACTTGGCCTCCAGGGCGAGGGTTCACTGCCTGAAGCTGATGAAGCTGCTTTTTTATCTGGTTTGTGTTTCTTCACAGCTAGAATTTAATTTATATCAGGGACAGCTGCATCGCCTGAACCCAAATAAAATATAATAAATAAATAAATAAATAACTCCTGTCTGGAATGTCTGGACAGACGTTTCATTCACAAACATGTATGATTCTGGACGAAGTCACAAAGTCAGCCCTGATCACATGTGAGTATTATGTCATGTGTCTGCTGAAAGGTTTGCAGTGAGGGGAGACATGAGCACCATAAGCACTGTTTACCTTCAACGTAGATATCCATCCATCCATTCATTTTCTGTCACCACTTATCCTGTGTAGGATCACAGGGGGTGGAGCCTATCCCAGCTGACACTGGCAGAGAGGCGGGGTTTACCCTGGACAAGTCACCAGTTCATCATATAGAAAGACTAACAAACATTCACACTCACATTCACACCTACGGGCAATTTAGAGTCACCAGTTCACCTCACCTCTAGAAAGCTGGAGAACCTGGGGAGAACCCAAGCAGACACAGGGAAAGCATGGAGACTAACCACAGAAAAGTCCCAGGTCCTCAGGTGGATCTGAACCCAGGACCTTCTTTCTGTGAGGCAACAGCACCACCGTGCTGTCCTGAAAAAAGACAGCCTTTATTAAATAAATGTTAATTGCTAAATTTACTGGTTATAGAATAATAACACTTTTGGAATTCAGATGACGTCTGACTGGTGAAATGGTCAGACTGGCTGACTGAAAAAGAATCAGTCAAAGCAGTTATACTGAGCACATTGGACCATAATATCACAGTCAGCCACCTTATTTGGGACATTGGCCCATTAACTTTGTTATGATTTTTCTATAATTTCATGTGATGTAACAATGTTTTGTCAGCAGTCCTAAAGCAATGATCAGAAGACAGACACAAAGGCTGCATTTAGGTGATGAAATACTTTCCTCTATGTGCTCTTGTTGGAGAGTATTTGTGATTGTGACAGAACTGATGATGTGAAATGTGAAAATCATGTGGTCCTGCTGGAGCCCTGTGAGATCAGAGGGATTGGGGTTAGGTTTGAGGAGCTTTTCTTGCAGCCTGCTATGAGCCAGGGATAAATACACCCACACTTTCTCTGTCCGCCTCAAGCTGCTAATCCAGCAGCAGCTCAGCATCTAACAGGACCGCTCAGCCTGCTGCAAGGCAACAGGGGGCAGGACCAGGGTGTGTGTGTGTGTGTGTGTGTGTGTGTGTGTGTGTGTGTGTGTGTGTGTGTGTGTGTGTGTGTGTGTGTGTGTGTGTGTGTGCAGGGGGTTAATAGTTGAACAGCTGCCTGTGGAACAAGACTCTACACACACACACACACACACAGACACACTGACCCCATATGGCAAGGGTCCAGATGACAAAATCTCAGCCAGTCATAGTGGCTGATCTGATTTCAGAGGTCCACACACCAAAGGATTAAGACCACACTATTTACGCTTTTTGTGTGAGAATGTTTTTGTTTTTATATGTATACATTATATATATATATATATATATATATATATATATATATATATATATATATATATATATATGATAATAACATGACTCCCCCTGTCTGTGTGGGTTCGCTCCAGGTGCTCCAGTTTCCTCCCCACAGTATGTAATATTGGTGAATCAGTGGATCCATAGGAGTGAATGGTTGATTTAGTTAATGTGTTGTAGCCTTATGTTTAATTAACTTTATGGAATAGGTACTGTTAACTTAATTTAACCAAATTACTTTCACAATAAGCACTTCAGTTACTTCTACTCAAAACAAATATATTTTGTATGTTTAAATTATTTGAGTAAACTTAAATGATTTAAGCTGGACTAACACAAGGTTTTACAGTGTCGTTACCCATTGAAACCAAAACACGGCAATTTGACAAATATGAAGTACGGCAGAAAGTCACAGAGGTTAAAATAAGGGGCCGTTTACAACAGAAACCTTTTGTGGAGTTTTGTCCGTCTATATGAGAACGCTGTTTTTGGGGACTGAAACCGCAAACTTTTAAAAATGGGCTCCAGGGTGGAAACTTTTCAAAACGCTCCTGTATCGGTGTCGTGTAAACGGGCAAAGCACAACTCTGGCTAAAAACAGTGACGACACAGCCTCGCTTCGTGCATGTCTATTATGGCTCCTGCCAGCCTTTGTCGCGTACACAGACAGTAAACAGCCTACTATGGACAGAACAACAAAATACAACATCAGACTGTCTGGTTTAGTTTGTTTACTGAACCACCACAGTGATCTTATTCTGTGGTGTTGTTTTTGAAAAGTTACACCAACACGCAAGTTTTAGAAACGATTACTTGACAAGTAATCACATTACTGACGTGTCATCAATCAAAAACTGACTGACACCAGTTCAAGACGTCTATAAAATGTATTAAAGTGAGTTGTTATAAGGACAAAAGTACATAAACAAATCTACTGAACACACACACACAAAAACACACAAAATGCCATATATATATATACAAACATGTCATTGATCAAAAACTGATTGTCAACAATCCAATACCTCCACAAAATGTATTAAATGTGTTGTAATAATGAAAAATTCAATAATGAGCCACAAATCTCCTGAACATGAATCTTTTTTAAATGTAAATGGACGTATAAAGTGTTTATTGTCCTCCTGATGAATCTGCTGTTAAACAAAAGAGGGTATGACAACCTGGTTGTTCTTTCCCAGGTATCCCAGAACCAGGAAACCAAACATCTATAGGGTGTAGTGAACACACCGGTGATGACACACCAACAAACAAATGTCATGTGATAACTTTATTTTGATGTGTATTTGTTCTGGGTAGGTGGTCTTCTGATGATTGTAATAAAATGTGAACATGTGGATCTGTCTGTGTAGAACAACCTTTTTAAATTGGATGCTGACTGAAGTACTAAATGACAGCAGCCTTACAGCCTCATTGTGACGCCCTGTTTTTGTCATGTGTTACAGAATGGGACCCCAGAAGACGAGTCATCGACCTGCCGTGGGCCTCAAACCCTTCTGGCTGCAGGGATAGACCAGTGCATGGACAGGACAGCTTCTATGAGCAGATGACTCATTGATCAGTCGATCAAAAGAAAATTATTTGCTAACTGTTTTGATAATTACTTCCTTTTGTTTTGTCAAGCAAAAATGTTAAACGTGCTGGTTTGGTTTTGAATAATATTCTTTGTCATTTCTGGTAATAAATGAAGAATCTTGTTCAGCATTAGGACTGTTGTGATTGGTTCTGTTGAGACATTCTATCTCCTCTGGTTATGAAAGCTCCACATTAATAAAGAGTACTTTATCATTAGTGCTGTATCCTCCTGGCCTCCGTTTTCTTTTCTTTATGATTTCATACCTGTTTAGGACTAAAAACAAAAAAACACACTTAACTTTTTTAAATATATTTTTTTAATTCTATAGCATGTCCACTGTGGTGGACCACAGGACTATTTTAGTATAAACACAGCCAAACTTAGAAGATCAAAATTGAACACATAATGGCTGTACAGTGATACTAAACCCAGAATACACACATACATGTATTTATAAATACACAACTTATTATTTTTCATTCTGGATCGTTTCACTTTCTTTTTGTTTTCAAAGATGCTCGTATATGAGCTGTTAAACCTGAACACGTTGTCGTTGTATGACCATACCTGTGACTGTGTGTATCTGAACAGTGAGCAATAAAACTAAAGTAGAATATATACTGTATGTATTTTTTATTGTTATTTGTGATTTGTCAGTCTAGTGTTCTTCATTATTCTTCATTTCTTCTTCTGAATGTTTTTTTTTTAATATTCTCCGGTACATGTTGCTTTTGCAGCCCTTATTTCTGCATCTTTCTGCTTGCTCTCCACCATCTCTAGCATGTATGTGGCTCCTAGTCTGAGCTCAGATGGTTCTGGTTGTGGCATTCTCCTTTTAGTTGGTGTCTCATCGTCGTCTTCACTGTCGTCACTGCTGCCATCATGTTCTGGACCATCCAACAGCTCCTCCAGGTGCAGTTTGAAGTCCAGGTACTGGTCGGTTGAGTGCTTTGCTGTCATGAGGTCACACAGGTCCTCGCCAGCCGTGATGTCACTGTTCTGTCTGATCACTGCTGGTCTTCTCACCTGGACATGGACTTGTATATCTTCTGGATCTTTCCCATGTACAGTGGAGGCCATCAGCACAGGTTTGTTTTCGAACCATTTTGACTCTGGTGACGGACACTGATGCTCCTCTCCCCTCTTTTTCTAACAGCCTGTCTCCTGGCAGCTACCACTGCTTTGAGACTCGGTTCTTCATTATGTTCATCAGTGTACTGGTAAAAGTACTGAATGAGACTCCAGTCTGCACAGGTTGTTGGTCAGTCAGGAAGCACCAGTAGCACAGGTGTTATTGGGGGGGAGGACACAATAAATGAAAGGCAAAAGTGAAAGGTGATCACAGGAATAATGATTAAACCTCTCACAGCTGTATTTGGATTAAATGAAGTCAGGTGCATTATGGATGTAACATAGTCTCATACTCATAATAACAAACAGTGCATTCTAAGGAAATGTGCTAACATTTCATGACACCACCTGGAAATCTTCAAACCAAAGATCAATAATAAATATCACTGATAGGTAGCAATATGTCTGCATTATGGGTATTACACAACATGTAATTACCACTTTATTGTAATTTTATAATTGATATTATTTTGTTATTGTTAATATTATCTAATTACTGGAACTGACTACAGTCAAACCTGGTCTAGTGACCACCTATAAGATTAACCCCTGCTCACAACGGCTGCTTTTTCACAGCCCTGTTTTACTCTCCATTAACATAAGCATCAAGTTTCCTGTGTAAGACGCCCACCTGTCCAACACAACCACAACCAGCACGGCTGGAGACCTGCAGGCGGCCAATCACTGGCTATAAGGACCAGACCGGTAGTTGTCCTGTCCAGCCTTAAACGTAAACAGTGTATAGCAGCGGTATGAAGTGGGACTTTTCCAGACAACATTCAGTCATTTACTCAAGAGAAGGAGAGAATACTGGACGACTACAAAAACAACGTTCCAAGCATCAGGAAGAGAAACACCGGACTGACAGGAAACCAGGAAATCAGCCGACTCTGCTTGATCCAGACTTGTGCCGTGAACCAGATCAATGTTACAGGAACAGGTCTTGAAGTTCACCTTGGTGTAAGTGACTGCAAAGCTTCCAATGACTGGTGGGAGTTTTTCAAGAAACACCGTAACATTGGTGCTAACTCGATGGTGGGTCAGAGAGCCGACGTCTAAATGTCCTTCCACGCAGCCGATGACATCCTGGGCTCCATTTGGAGTCAGAGTCAGACTGACGCAGACCAGAGTCAGACTGAAGACTTCTACCAGACCTGTTCGTTGAACACAGTTGTGTTCAGTTCTGAGTACAAATTTAAAGCATTTTCAAATTATTTGATCATGAGCATGGCATTGGATATGATCGTGTAAACAAGAAACACATTGTACATGCAGTACATATAATTTACATACAAAAATGTTCATCTGTGACTGTTATTTGATTTTACAGTGCAGTGTTTTATTTTTTATAGCATTGTGCACACTTGCACTTTTTTTTCTAATTTAAATGTATATATATCTTGCTGCTGCTCAGGACAGATGCTCTTCGATCTCAATCTTCCTGAAGAGTCTAAGCACCAAAGACGTTCTGACACCAAATACTATCAAACATACTAATTATCACATATCATTTGATGTAATAAACATTCTTATTTACTTCAACCACTAGTCTCTCCTGTTATGTTTCATACCAGACCTTAAAGCACATAGAAATATTTTTGAAATTATTACCTTCGAGGCAGTGAAACATTTGGCTCCTTTTTGCAATTGTACAATTTTAATGTTATCATCATAAAAATCTTTTTTTTACGTAAACAGAATGTTTGTCCACACATGTAACAGAACATTACAGGGGCACACTCCTTGTTTTACCTACTTTGAGCCTTAATGTCATCCATTGTAATATGAAACAAGCTCCTAACATTGATAACAACCCTTCACTGTGAGCAGATCCTGGAATTATGGGATGGCGGTAGAGTTGACACGTTTCCTGTGAGCAGCAGTGCACTATGAACACTGAATTTACTTTGAAGTCAGTCTTGCACAAAGATTAGTCCTGCACATAGACCAGCAGCCAACAGCGACGCGCTTCAGCTGTGACAGGCAGATTTCCCCTGTGATTAATGGCTCCCTGTTAGCTGCTTGAATGGCCTGACAGACAGGCCCTGTGTGTCTCTGTGATACTGTATATAGAGTTTATCTGTAGTAATTAAAGCTGCACATACCATTCCTCAGAGATTCCTCATTTATTAAGACTCAAGTTGCTAATATGCTATATTGTATTCTAATAATAATTCAAATTAGATGGAGAGCACATCCTCCACCGATGCTGTATCATGTTAGCAAACATAAAAGGGCCTGAACTTTATCACCCTTAACTCACCCTAAGTCTAATGTGAATACAACAACAGATATTTCTTACATACCAATTTATACATGTGGAAATCCAGAATAGTATTATGAAGCCACTGAGGACCTTTAGGGGTATCCTGTTACTTACTGTATCCACACCATGATCCAGATCCACCTCCAACAAATGTGTATCTTGTAATCCAGGATCCACATCAGTATCTAGATCTGCATCAAAGTGTACACCTTCTGAGAAAATAATGCAGTGACTTTCCCTGGTTTTGCTTCATGGAGATGCTTTGATTATTAGGTTTATGCTGAGACATGTCCTACGTTACAATGCTGAAGAATGAAAAAAAAATCCTGATCCAGATCCTTGTCAAAATCTAATCATGTCTACACCCCCTCTACAAATGTGAGATGTTCTGCTTACAAACCAGCAGAGACAGACAGACAGACAGGCAGACAGACAGACATATGGTGCTGGAAACATAACCTCCTCCGTGGAGGTGATGAATGTAATGATACTGGGAGACAGACCAGAGTGGGGAGGGGGTGTCACTAGCACAGGACCAGCACTCTGTTAAGGGTGTGAATGTGGCCAAAGGCAATGAGGTGGAGCCCACTCGCCCTCCTGGGGTCACCACCTCCATCTGGGGTCCCCTGTCACTAAAAATATCTCTATCAGCCTCAAAGTGGCCCATCAGGATCAGCATGTCTGCTCTGTGGTAGGGGAGACAGGCTCCCCCTCTACGAGAGTCTGACAACTTCTGCTATGTTCCACAGAGTGAAGAGATGAATTCTAATTTCCCTTCAGCGTACCTCTGATACCAGATCAGTCCCTCTGCTCCCCGTCACACTCAGCCTCTGTCTGACTGGGAAGGATAAAGACCCAGTTCAGATCCACCAGCCAGAGGCCAGGACTGATTCCAGCTCCACTCACCAAACTCCTGACTGCAGACAGAAGCATCTACAGTGAAGCTGTGACTGATGGTCTGTATTCTAGTGGTGGTCATGTCTCTGAGGATTTATGATGACCTTTTCAGAAACACAGTCTGACCTCAGCATTAGACTAAATGAAACAAAGGAAGGTGTTTATCCTTGAATGTACTCACTAAGTTTCATCATCCTGAAGGTGATTCAGCAGAAATATCAGGATGTCAGCAGTCATCAGGATTCATGTGAGTTATGGCCGTTACTTTTTAAGACAGATTATCATGGAGCAGTGCATTGGCTGGGACTGTATGGTCCTGATGATGCTGAGAGGTGAGGAGACTTTCTATGAGCATCCATTCATCACACTGGACCAACATATCGGACAGACAGACAGATATCAGTGGAGAGAAAAACTTAAATTATTATTAACACAAAACTAAATCCTTAGTTGCATACATTAAGCAGTCTGTGTGATCAGACAGCAACATTCATGTTGTCAGAGCCTGACTAGCATAAAGCATTTATCAAACCGCCTCCATATGAGCACAGAGCTGCAGCGTCTGCTGGTCAGATCAATAATCAGATGCAGCCAGCTGTGAAGTTCACTCATGTCGCGTTCAGACGGGCCTCAGACGGCTGTGGCTTACTGAACTCTAATTATTCCCAAGGTGAATGGTGAACATCAGACAGATACAAATCTGTCTTTGGTTTCATCTCCATGAATGAGGCCAAAGCCTCACAAACAGCTGACCAGACTTTTCATCTCTGCACTAGTTTTATAAGACATTACATCATCCACATTAACAACACGTTAAAAAATACACCATCACTTCCATGTATCTCCGATGTGTTGGGGTCACAACATCTGATCTGTTTCCATGGACTGTTTTTGTTTTTTCAAAGAGAACATATTGTATATATTTTTAATGGACCTTTAATGGAAAATGCTTGTCATCTTTATTTCTTATCGCAGAGAAAGTGTGTTGTTTTTTCACAGAGAATATATGGTGATTTTATTCTTATCTTTTATGGAGAATATGTCTTCTTTTTAATTTGTATTTGTATGACAGAGAATGTTCTATCAAATGTCTTATATTTTCATTTTCCTGTCGTTGCTTCTACACTGCTGTCCACACCTTCCATTCAGATTCTGTGTCCATTATTCCATGTCAGCCGTTGATTTACAGACCCATTGTTTTTTCACCATAAGACTTCAACAGTTTCTAGATGTCTTTAGTGATGGTGGTGGAAAAATCCTCGGTGTATGGTGTCAAAGTCACATCCAGTAAATAATGGATGACTTTCATTTTTACTTGTGTTTTTGCTGAAGCTTTTAGTGAAGTGCTATAAGCCAAGGAGTGAGACTTTTAGAGAGCTGTTCTGCACATGAAACTGGAGGCCTCTGGAAATAAAGTGTGCATTTACACCCATACATATATGCCAAACGGCTACCTCTGTGATGACAGGTTGGTAGGCCATCCAATCAGCCCACTGTGATAAACATCTCAAAGCCTGTAGTACACAAGGAATAGAACCTGAGACAGAAGCAACACAGTATAAAGTGAAAGTATGAAAGGTTTCAAAAATAAGCTGCAAGCAAATTCAAACAAAGTACAGAGCAGGTTACCAGGGACTGACTGGATCTACTGCTGGGGTCCTGGGTGACACCCACTGACATCATCATCATCATCATCATCATTATAAGCAGTGTAGTTATCATAGTAGTTATTATAAATACTACAAACTGTAATCTCTCTATTATAACAGCTGTTGTTGTTATTGTGGTTGAACATGTCTGTATCCCTCACTCCCTCTTTCTCTCCACCTAGCCTCCTTATCTCTCTCTCCCCATCTAGCTCCCCATCTCTCTCTCTCTCTCTCTCTCTCTCTCTCTCTCTCACCCCAGCCCGTCAAAGCAGAGGCTCCGCCCACCTTGAGTCTTGGATCTGCTCCAGGTTTCTTCCTGTTAAAGTCAGTTTTTCCTCTCCACTGTCTCCATGTTCTTCTCATGGTAGATTGTTGGGTCTCTGTAGAATAAAGAGTTGGTCCAGACCTGCTCTTCTTAGAAAGTATATAACTTCTGTTGTGATTTGGTGCAATATAAATAAAACTGACTTGACAAGGTATACAGCACAAGCACAACTGTTTAAGCAGCTACTGACCTTCTGATGCAGGAAAAAAAAATCATGCTGATGTGCATTTGTGTTACTATGACTACCAAATGATTTGGATAAATACGGACAATACATGTCTCATACATCAATTATAAGATTACTTTGTAGTTGAGCTTTTGAAATTGTGCTAAAATCACATTACCAGGGGTGAACATAACATTTTTGGTCTGGTTCTCAAATGGCCAGCTGAAGATGTTGCTTGTTGCTCAACTTTTGCGTGGCATGAAACAGATGTTTTAGGTCAGGGGTTCCCAAAATTTTCACCCCCGACCCCCAAAATAACGTTTCCAGAGACTTGTGACCCCCACTATCCCCAGAGGTGGTTGAAGCATACAAACATTAAGCACACACACTAATAGGCTTATTAAAACACATATTTTTATTTGCATGGTTTTAATTTGAATTTAATTAAGTATATTTTTTAACAAACCCAGTGTACTTCTAGTGCTGGTCCCAAGCCCGGATAAATGGGGAGGGTTGTGTCAGGAAGGGCATCCATCATATATATTTATATATATATATATATATATATATATATATATATATATATATATATATATATAGTTCCCTTTTTTAACAAAAGCAATGCTATCTATCTATCTATCTATCTATCTATCTATCTATTTATGAATCTATCTATTTTTCTATCTATCTATCTATCTATTTATGAAACTATCTATCTATCTATCTATCTATTTCTGAATCCATCTATCTATCTATTTATCGATCTATCTATCTATCTATCTACCTATCCATCTATCTATCTATTTCTGAATCTATCTATCTATCTATCAATCTTTCTATTTATCTATCTATTATCTATTACCTATCTATCATCTATCTATCTATCTATCTATCTATCTATCTATATATATATATATATATATATATATATATATATATATATATATATATATATATATATCTATCTATATATCTATCTATTTATCTATCTATTTATCTATCTATTTATGAATCTATCGATCTATCGATCTATCTATTTATGAATCCATCTAATTATCTATTATCTATCTATCATCTATCATCTATCTATCTATATATCAATCTATCTATCTATCTATCTATCTATTTATGAATCTATCTATCGATCTATCTATTTCTGAATCCATATAATTATCTATTATCTATCTATCATCTATCTATCTATCTATATATCTATATATCTATCTATCTATCTATTTATGAATCTATCTATCTATTTATGAATCTATCTATCTATTTATCTATCTATCTATCTATTTATGAATCTATCTTTCTATCTATTTATCTATCTATCTATTTATGAATCTATCTATCTATCTATCTATCTATCTTTCTATTTATCTATCTATTATCTATTATCTATCTATCACCTATCTATCTATCTATCTATTATCTATCTATCTATCTATTATCTATCTATCATCTATCTGTCTATCTATATATCTATCTATTTATGAATCTATCTATTTATCTATTATCTATTATCCATCTATCTATCTATCTATCATCTATCTATCTATCTATCTATCATCTATTATCCATCTATCTATCTATTATCTATTATCTATCTATCTATCTATCTATCTATCTATTTATCGATCTATCTATCTGTCTATCATCTATCTATCTATCTATTATCCATCTATCAATCTATCTACCTATCTATCTATCTACAGTACAGTATCTATCTCCTCTTAGTACAGGATTATGTGATCAGCTGATTTAGACCAGTTTTCATTGGGACACAGAATAAGAACGAGGTAATCTCCGATCGCTGACATCTCACACAATTTAGAAACGACCTCGTTGTAAACTCCAACACTGACTGCAGCTCTGTGTGCAGACTGACACCAACTTAGTCTTCCACTCATCCCATAAACTACAAGCAGGGAAAAGTTGCAGAATCCACTTTTCTATGTCCCAGGCCATTTGACCCACACCTTAATTAATTAATTGATCTCTCCAAACACATGCGCATCAGTTATGTGCACCCCTGCACATGAAATCCAGACCACCATCTTGTTGATCTTGGTGCTGTTGTTTTGTTGCATATCTGAGTCTTCAAAGAAATGGTTGTGTATTTAAATAACCTGTTGTTTATTTAAATGAATCTGAACTCATTGTGCAGGTGTTACACTTCATTCAATTCAATTTCCCATTCAATTCCATCTCTTCATTCAAAAACTGTGGGTAAGTATGAATGTAAGACTGTGTGTGTGTGTGTGTGTGTGTGTGTGTGTGTGTGTGTGTGTGTGTGTGTGTGTGTGTGTGTGTGTGTGTGTGTGTGTGTGTGTGTGTGTGTGTGTGTGTGTGTGTGTGTGTGTGTGTGTAGACTATTCCCCTTCATTACCCCAGAAGTTTCTGCAGGGAGGAATCACCCCATCCTTTCCTTACATGGAGAAGGTCATTCAAAAGAGAGATATCTCCAAGGGATATGTTTGAAATCCACTGAAACACACCCAGATACATTAGACGACAAACATATGGCAACCTTCTCTGTACCTCCACTCAATAGAGGCTTAATCCAACACAAGGTCTTCTCAGCTGTGGGCTAATACTGCCCCCTCTTGGTTAAAGGTGAAACTGCACCACTTCCTGCAAAGGGGAGCAATTTGGTAATGAACAAAGAGCATATTCACAAATATCAGCTTCACCATGTTTGAGTCTTCAGCTCCTGTTGAGGGAGACTCCGCCCATTCACAACACACTGACTGCATTAAACAAATAGTCAGAGGACTATCTGGTGAGACTCCGCCCACTCACAACACACTGACTGCATTACACAAATAGTCAGAGGACTGTCTCATGAGACTTCGCCCACTCACAACACAATGACTGCATTACACGAATAGTCAGAGGACTGTCTGGTGAGACTCCGCCCACTCATAACACACTGATTGCATTACACGAATAGTCAGAGGACTGTCTGGTGAGACTCCGCCCACTCATAACACACTGATTGCATTACACGAATAGTCAGAGGACTGTCTGGTGAGACTCCGCCCACTCATAACACACTGATTGCATCACACGAATAGTCGGAGGACTGTCTGGTGAGACTCCGCCCACTCACAACACACTGACTGCATTACACGAATAGTCAGAGGACTGTCTGGGCTATATGGAAGGGTACTGTGTATGTGTAGGTGTGTAGATATGTGTGTGTGTGTGTGTGTGTGTGTGTGTGTGTGTGTGTGTGTGTGTGTGTGTGTGTGTGTGTGTGTGTGTGTGTGTGTGTGTGACTAACCTAATAATTACATAAATGAAGCTCATGTTTTACAAATTGACTGCAGCATTTTATTTTCTTGAACAAAACTGATTTAGGGACACATAATACCAGGTAGCTCCACACTGATTTATGTTCTTAACCAGCCATTAAATATGACCATAATTAACTTGTGTTCTTTAGTAGAAAACACATCAACTTATGTTAAATGCTACTGCTAACATATCGTTAGCGTTACCTTGTTGTGTCCGGTCCGCTCTGTGGACTGGATGCATAGACCGGATGTTTTCGGTTTAGGTGCTGCAGCCTGATGAAGTTCTATTGTGGTAAGATAATTCCATTGTACAGTAGACACACTGCACTATGTTTTGGGTTCGTTTCATCTTGTAGTGATCCCACACTTTGGACATTTTCTGTCATTTCCTCTGGGGTTGCCCTCCACTATTTTCTTCTGTCTCCATGATTTTGTAGTCCGTGCCACGTTAGAGCAACAGCAGAAGCAAACGCGCTGTGCCATAGAAATAACCATCGGTGTCAAACAAACGCTGTGTAGATGTCAGGATTTAAACAAAGCCAAATAATTTGCCTCAAGGCTTTTTAGTAATTGAATTACTCGATATATTCAAGGAATCGTTTCAGCCCTAGTTTACTTTGCACATCATTTTTTCACCTCAGGAATACTGTAGCCTCTGAGTTCGGTGCGATAATTTGCCGTCTTTGTTGCCAGCAATGGTAACCTGGGAGAGAGCCAGGTTCCTTGAGACAAAGATATTTTGTGACAAGGGCCTCAGCAACATCACTGATCTGTGCCCTTGATGGATAGGCTTTGGCCATTATGTAACGCATGAGTCCTGGGACTATACATCAATGTAACGCATGAGTCCTGGGACTATAAATCAATGTAACGCATGAGTCCTGGGACCATACATCAATGTAACGCATGAGTCCTGGGACCATACATCAATGTAACGCATGAGTCCTGGGACTATAAATCAATGTAACGCATGAGTCCTGGGACCATACATCAATGTAACGCATGAGTCCTGGGACTATAAATCAATGTAACGCATGAGTCCTGGGACCATACATCAATCTAACATATGAGTCCTGGGACCATACATCAATGTAACGCATGAGTCCTGGGACCATACTTCAATGTAACGTATGAGTCCTGGGACCATACATCAATGTAACGTATGAGTCCTGGGACCATACGTCAATGTAACGCATGAGTCCTGGGACCATACTTCAATGTAACGTATGAGTCCTGGGACCATACGTCAATGTAACGCATGAGTCCTGGGACCATACTTCAATATAATGCATGAGTCCTGGGACCGTACGTCAATGTAACGCATGAGTCCTGGGACCGTACGTCAATGTAACGCATGAGTCCTGGGACCGTACGTCAATGTAACGCATGAGTCCTGGGACCGTACGTCAATGTAACGCATGAGTCCTGGGACCGTACGTCAATGTAACGCATGAGTCCTGGGACCGTACGTCAATGTAACGCATGAGTCCTGGGACCGTACGTCAATGTAACGCATGAGTCCTGGGACCGTACGTCAATGTAACGTATGAGTCCTGGGACCGTACGTCAATGTAACGGATCAGTCCTGGGACCGTACGTCAATGTAACGTATGAGTCCTGGGACCGTACCTCAATGTAACGCATGAGTCCTGGGACTGTACGTCAATGTAACGCATGAGTCCTGGGACCGTACGTCAATGTAACGCATGAGTCCTGGGACCGTACGTCAATGTAACGCATGAGTCCTGGGACCGTACGTCAATGTAACGCATGACTCCTGGGACCGTACGTCAATGTAACGCATGAGTCCTGGGACCGTACGTCAATGTAACGCATGAGTCCTGGGACCGTACTTCAATGTAACGCATGAGTCCTGGGACCGTACGTTAATGTAACGCATGAGTCCTGGGACCGTACGTCAATGTAACGTATGAGTCCTGGGACCGTACGTCAATGTAACGTATGAGTCCTGGGACCGTACTTCAATGTAACGTATGAGTCCTGGGACCGTACTTCAATGTAACGTATGAGTCCTGGGACCGTACTTCAATGTAACGTATGAGTCCTGGGACCGTA
>CM075187.1:29934327-30016827 GCA_037577475.1 Chaunax sp. Z400 | reverse complement strand
TGTGTGTGTGTGTGTGTGTGTGTGTGTGTGTGTGTAAGTGTGTGTGTGTGCCGCCTCTCCCCCTCTCATTCACTGCTGCTAACACTCTCCATCCATCCATACTAAAAACCATTTTCTTTTTAATTAATCACTCCAACACTATGGAGCAGCTTTGGTCAGCATCCAGCCGGGTAGCTTAAGCTCCAATCAATGGCACAGGGTCGAGAGCTCAGCGAGTGTCAATATTTTCTAAAACGCAGAAAATGAAAGTCCTGGAGGCTCAGGCTGCCCCAGATAAGATGCCCTGGGGTTGCAGGCGGCCCAAAAAGCCCCGGACTTCAGCCTGCATCTCTGTCATGCTACTGTTCTCTTTTGTTCCTGCTAGTTGGGTGTGGAGGAGGAGAGGGGCTGTGACCCACAGAGCTGGTTCAGGTCTGCCTGTGACATCATTCAGTGTGCACCCATGGAATATGTGATTGGACACAAACAACATGGCAGAAGTCCCATTAAAGTTACTTCATTTAATTTGATAATAATGGATAAAGTTCATGCAAAGCGATACGACAGCTCATGATGAAACAGATTTCATTAACAAATTTTGTCAAACAGTTTTAGAAGTACCTTTACTCAGTTAATGTACTGAGGTTCAATTTGAAGGTACAGTATGTAAATCACTCCAGTACATTTAGTGGCAGCTACATTTAATAGCTCATTTCCCAATGTAACACATAATGTTTATCAAGTAAAGCAAAAGCTGTATCTAAAGTAGCTTCACAAATTAAATTTTAACTCATGCAGTGGGTGGTTTTGGCTGTATTCAGATTAGGGGGTTTGTGGTGTGTTGCAATATATTGCAAAATTCCTTTTTTTACATTTCAGTATGGAGGAAATGCATCATTTATTTACTATTTAGAATATTTTTATCATTCAGTACGATTAACTTGTCAAAATAACAACAATGTCATTTTTTATAATTTTCAGGTTAATGAAAACTACTAAAAAAAATACTAACATGAAAATAAAACAGTCTTGAACTGGACGTACTAACTTAAAAGTAATTTTCTTCTAACCTTATAAGTTTTAAATCAACTCAGTGGTAGCGGTCCTTTTAACACAGTATGACCATGAGAGGATATCCTACTGCTGTCAACACTAATCCTGGTTCTGATCTGGTCCTCATCAGAGGTGGGCTGTCAGGGCAGAGAGAGAGAGAGAGAGAGAGAGAGAGAGAGCAACAGTAGAAACACATCATTTTAAAAACCCAATATTTTCCTTTCACTAGCCCTAATCTACTGAAACAAACAGACATGTGATACATAGAAATTACTTCTTTAAGTACCCACAACCAAAAGAGTTTGACAAAATTGGCAGTCTTACGAATCGTTCTTGGAGTAAATAAAGTTTTTGAAGATTAAAGGGGGTACATTATGTATTTGCCCAAACAATATTACCATAAATCAAATGAGGATAAATCAAGGCATGATATAAAGTTGATATACAAGAGATATTTAGTTTCCTGATAATCCCCAAAGATTTCATGATTTGTTATTAATATGATTTTTCCAGTTCAATTTCTAATCAATTAAAATGCCTACAAAACCTTATGACATGTATGTTTATACCTGATGACATGTATGTTTATGCCTAATGACATGTATGTTTATGCCTAATGACATGTATGTTTATGCCTAATGACACGTATGTTTATGCCTGATGACATGTATGTTCGTACCTGATGACATGTATGTTTATGCCTGATGACATGTATGTTTATGACTAATGACATGTATGTTTATGCCTGATGACATGTATGTTTATGCCTGATGACATGTATGTTTATGCCTGATGACATGTATGTTTATGCCTGATGACATGTATGTTTATGCCTGATGACATGTATGTTATGCCCAGCAGCTTGGCTGGAGTCTGTGATGATTTCAGTGCATGTCTCTGCAGTTAGTGTAAATCCCTCATACGTGTTGAATATTGTTTTAATCACTTTATTCCACAAGCACGGGATGCACACCTTGAAAACATTGCTGCTTGCATTGCTAACATGGAGGCAGTGGAAACACGTCAGATGCCAGCAGAGCACCGCGGCTCATTGACTGCAGGTCACTTTTTTCTGCTGGACGCAGGATATGACGTTACTGTCATGTGTTGAAGCACGATTAGAACAGGCACTGCACTAGTTAAAGCTGATTCTGAAGAAGACATCACCTCCTTCAACCAAAATATTTTCCCCTTATATATGGCCCTCCTCCACAGACAAAAAGGCACGTCACTCCAGTATAATGTCAGTGTGCTGCTTTATTGTAGTTAAATTAGAGACGTCACGATACCAGACTTCTAGTAGTTTATACTAATACAGTAAAATTCAACACTTTTTCCTAACTGATTCAATAACACAGAAAACAATTCTGTCAATCACATACACATACACACTCCTTAATTCTCATACAGAAGAAACTGAACATAAACCACAAAGCAACAAATAATATTTAATGTCCGGATGTCTCCATAAATACATGATATGAAAATACATCTCATTTACTGTGGAGTCCTGTAAGAACATCTGTAAAGGACCAGTGTGTAGGATTTTGAGTGTTCTCTTGGCACCAGTCTGAAGCCTGGATAAATCGGGACGGTTGCTTCAGGAAGGACATCTGGTGTAAAACGTGTACCAGTTCAAAGATGAACATACTTCAATGGACAGGAAGAGTCCGCTGTGGCGACCCCAATCCTCGAGGTTCCTCTACTTATCAGAGACGACAGCAGTGACGTAAGTAAGACAAATGTCAGTCACTACAGGTCAACAGTCACAACAGAAATGAGTAGATTCCTTTAATCAGCCTGTGGATCCATATTTACCAGAGCACTGCCCACATCTGCCCCATTAGCTTCAGGTAATTGTGAAGCTTTTCACACTTAGGATGACCCATAAACCATAAGAGTCATTTACACGTTTCAGGCTTGAAGCGCTATGTCAGTGTTGGCAGGCATTTGGGGAAAGGGACTGAATACCCCATATGTAGAATTAAACAGCAGCAACAGCTCACACCAACGGGAGAGGACAGAGTGTGTGTCCAACGGGAGAGTGTGTATCCAATGGGAGAGGGCTGAGTGTGTATCCAATGGGAGAGGGCAGAGTGTGTGTCCAACAGGAGAGTGTATATCCAATGGGAGAGTGTGTATCCAATGGGAGAGGGCAGAGTGTGTATCCAATGGGAGAGGGCTGAGTGTGTCCAACAGGAGAGTGTATATCCAATGGGAGAGTGTGTATCCAATGGGAGAGGGCAGAGTGTGTATCCAATGGGAGAGAGCAGAGTGTGTGTCCAACAGGAGAGTGTGTATCCAATGGGAGAGGGCTGAGTGTGTATCCAATGGAAGAAGCCTCAGTGTCAGAATTTAGTGACCTTTTTTTACAGCAAATAGACTGCTGTGAAACTACCACATGGAATACTACCATACATACATCCAGACATACATACAAACATTTTATATTGTAGAAACACATTATTGTCTTAGGACAATAGCGGTGGGATAACCAACGTACAGGACACCAAACTTTCCAGCAAGCAGGCAGCATCCACAGATCACAACAGAGCAGCGAGCATAGATCACAGCAGGTATTGAGTCCAGGCAGGGATGGACCAGTGGAGGGCAAGAGGCCATCAGTGCAAAACTTGTAGGTAAAGGCCAAGATTTCGGCGATCATTTATTATTCTTAGGTGTGGTTTAACTCAGACAGGTGTATAGAGATTTCAGATCAATAAAAAGTGAGTTTAAACAGTAAAATACGTTAAAAACACACTAAAAGGGGTGCAGATAGCGCAGTGGTTAGAGTGCGCCCCCCATGTACCGAGGCTATAGTCCTCTAGCAGTCGCACAGATTTGATTCCGAACCGTGGCCATTTGGCACATGTCTTCCCCCCACTCTCTCTCCCACAGTCGCTGTCATCTCTTCAGGCTGTCCTGTTTATAAAGGCAAAAAAAAGCCCAAAAAAATAACAACAAAAAAAAAACACTAAAAAGAGAAATATTTCACAGTACAAACGCTGAGATGTGCGTGCAGCCATCCTGGATGGTTGGGTTTTGTTTGTAATTTTGGCCTTGGTTCACCCTGACATCATAATTATTACTATGTTCACCTCTTGTTTTTCCTATTGTAAATAGTTTTGATAGATCATTACTTTTTGTAACCTCCTTGTTCGTGTCTTATCCTTATGTTGCGTTCCCAACCCTAGACTGGGGCATAACACCTCTCTCTCCTAACACCGCTCCCCAAACCCACCCGAACCCATCCTACACTCTCTACCTCCTGAAACTGAGACTTTAACCAAACCTTCCTGCCACATACCCCTACTGCCTGACTTAGGTGAGCCGTCCAGCCTAGACTACTCCCCATGAGCGGGAGTGGAAATCAGCCACAGCCATCTGCATCCCCGGCCTATGGACCACCTTGATCTTAAAAGGCTGTAAAAGGCTGTAAAGGTCACCCTAGACAAGTCACCAGTTCATCACAGGGCCACATAGAAGGACAAACAACCATTCACACTCACATTCATACCTACGGTCAATTTAGAGTCACCAGTTCACCTCTACTGCATGTTTTTGGTGGTGGGAGGAAGCTGGAGAACCTGGAGAGAACCCACACAGACACAGGGAGAACATGGAGACTAACCACAGAAAAGTCCCAGGTCCTTGAGGTGGATTTCTTTATTTTTCTCAATAGTTTTATCCAGAAACAATCAGGCAAGGATAAAAATGTAAATGTCTCCTTTGTTCGATCACAGTTTCTTCAGACATAGTAACAGGAACAGGTTTACTGACACAGGAAATACATTGTTTGAGGTCTTCTCTATCCATAGATACCAAGATGATGGGTCCATAGTTCAGGTGAGGCCCAACTTCCAATAACCCTGGGCTTAATTAGTAGAGCAGCATCTACCAAGGGGTTATGTGCATCTACAACCTGTTCAGGTTTAATCCTCATTCTTCACCTCAGTAAAAAAGTATTACATAAAGTAAAGGAGAGAAAGTCTCTCTTGGCATATTGTTCTCATTTGGTTCCAGACCATAATCACAAAGAAGCATCATTCACATGTCATTGTACCCACAGCTAGTGACGGGCAATTTGGGCACTTTAGGTAAATTTAGGGTGTAATCACGTGCAGCAGCTTTGAGATTAATTGAATTTATCCTTACCATGACCATTTCAGCATGGAGAAGGTCAACAGTGATGGAGAGAGTTTAACTGTGTTCATCAGTCTCTGAGATCAGCATCACACTGCAAGGCAGCTTCTACAGTTTTTCTCATTTCAGTTGCTTCCTTTGAGCACAATTATTGGCATGCACCAACAAATGTATCAGTAACCCGATAGAGGGGGTGTTTAGCCCGTCTCTGAACCAGACGTCAGAAGCTCCCTGTGACCACTCCACACAAGTTGAATCAGTTTTGTTGAAGCTCATATGTTACCCAGACTACATGGTCCCTGCCGGTAATTGGCTCCTTCGTCACCTCTTCCTTCCACGTCTGAGCCTTAGTGGAACCCTGATTGGAGTGGCACCCAGTCCAGCCCTCGAATCAAGTGGACGCAGCGTGGGAATGAAGAGCCCAATCAGTCAGATGTCCAGCTTGCCTCTGTGACTTGTGGTTTTGGTGCTTAATAGATACGTAGTTTGACTTAGTGTGAAAGGGTCGGCCACACACTGGGTTTGGTACGTCATCGTCTGTTATAAAGTGGTTTGAGTGGTCAGTCAGATTAGAGAGGTGCTATTTAAGTACAGTCCATTCTATTTATCTGATTAATAGAAGATGAGATGAGGGTGGGCAAAATAAAACATTTTTAATAAGGAAATTATTAATAAATTACCTGCTGCAACCCCCCAGCAGCAGAAACTACAAGCACGTTTGAACCATGAAGTAAAAGTTTATTTATTATTTAAAGGATCGGTCAGGTTCTGAGGAGGTCATGGTGATATATCACCAACATTAACATGACAGATGTAGTCTGTTTGTCTGTCTGTAATCATCTGTTGTCCAGAGCATGTCTACCAAACTAAACATTCTAACATTACACATACAGTATATTAACCATATTACGCTGTTTTACCTTTCGATAATTTGAATTTCATTCAATTCAAATTTCATCTTGTCCAGAACAGTTTCCACTACAGCTCACCAAAGGAATGGAGGAATGTGTCGTATGCTGATGAATCTGTTCTGAATCTGACTCCAGACATTTGTTAGCGGGATCACAGGAAAATACTTCACAGACTTTCATGATGTTTGGTGAATCCATGATTTTCTTTGTTCACTTTCTTTAATGTCAAGAATCCTGAGGGCAGCCATGTTGATGGTGCACACGTCTTGTTGGAATATGGATCAGGTTTACATTTAAAAGGCAGTGTCGGACCTTGGCTGAGGTATGCACTTTACTGGGTGCTTTTCTTTACATCTACACAGTCAAGAGGTTTTTAACTATAGCCTTTGCTCTTGAAATGTTCACAACATTTGCTGCAGTGACTTTACTGCACACATGAAAATGTTTATAATACTGGAAGCAACACCTCTAATTAAAGGAAATCATTCAAGGTAAAATGTTTGTGTAGATTCTCTCATCCCAGTCATGGAAATTCTAACGGGAGCAAATGGACTTTTTTAGTTTGAAGACATTTCACCTCTCATTCAAGACGTTTCCTCAGTTAAGAGCTGTACCATATAATTGATATAGACAGCCCTGCATGAGGAGATCTGCGTGCAAGCTTTGCTGCAATCTGCTAATATTGCCCTCCATGAATGAACAACCCAAGATTTGAAGCTTCATCAGCCATAAAATTAGATTAGATTAGATCAAATTAGATCAGATATTCAATTAGACTAGATTACATTAGATTATTAGATTATATATGAAATATTAGACTAGATTAGTTTATATTAGATTAGATGATTAGATTAGATATTAAATAAGATTAGATTTTAGACTAGATTAGATTAGATTAAACCAAATCAGATTAGATTAGATATTAAATATTTGATTCGATATTAAATTAGATTAGATATTAGCCTACATTATCTGATTAGATCAGATTAAATTAGATTAGATTAGATATTAAATGATTAGATTAGATATTAGATTAGATATTAAATTAGACTAGATTAGATTAGATGATTATATTAGATATTAGACTAGATTAGATTAGATGATTAGATTAGATATTAGACTAGATTAGATGATTAGATAAGATATTAAATTAGATTAGATGATTAGATGATTAGATTAGATATTAGAATAGATTAGATTGGATGATTAGATTAGATATTAGACTAGATTAGATTAGATGATTAGATTAGATATTAGACTAGATTAGATAAGATGATTAAATTAGATATCAAATTAGACTAGATTAGATTAGATGATTAGATTAGATATTAAATTAGACTATATTAGATTAGATTAGATGATTAGATATTAGATTAGATTAGATGATTAGATTAAATTAGATAATTAGATTAGATATTAAATTAGATTAGATTAGAACAAATCTGATTAGATTAAATTAGATTAGATTCCACTTTAAAGTCATTGTCCAATACAAGTGCACAACAACCAAATGCAGTTTAGCATCCAATCCAAAGGACCAAGTAGTGACAGAGGTGGTCACATGATGTCAAATATTTACATAACCAGGCTTCTTGTCATAGATGAATAAATACATACATACATATAAACATAAGGTGCCTCAGATGTGATCCACTATTTACAGGCATCTCATCATAGATAAGACTAAAAACATAATTTATCTTAATCTGTCTGATGATCTGTTAGAGGTCAGATTTCTGCTGTATGTACACATTTCACCGTTTTCCTCTTGAGTGTTCTTGTGAGCTATGTTCACTGGAGCAGCAGCAGAGCCACTTAGATTTGACTTTTGATAATGCTGCCACTTTTCCATGTGAGGAAAGGCTGGTCCCTAAGACTGCACACAAACTCTGAGTATAGGAAACAGAATATGGAAACTTCCTGCCAGCTTTAGTCAAGCCATGACAAGGTTCTTGAACTATTCTTAGCTAAAAGCTCGAGTCTGTTACCCAAAAGCAGTTTGAAGATGCTCAGAAGGGCAGCAGGATATTATGAATATCCATGGAAAGGAAATGACGTGGTCTGGCAGCTGAAAGCCAAGGGTGACATTTATCATTGATAAATAAATAATACCTTAAAATTAAAAGAACTTTTATGTTAACCAGCAGTACTTAGGCCAAATAATCCTGTTATTATGTTTTTATAACCTTAAAATAGCCTTTAATTAGCACCGCCTATGACTGACACTTTGTCTAAAATTAATGCACTTGTAGCTGCTGGTTTCTCTTTCTGGTGCTGCAAGGAGCAAAAACTGGACACGTGATCCAGATCCCTGAATATTAACATGGATCTAAAGGCTGTTTGGTGAAAACAGAAGCAGATATTTAAAGACTGCTTCGGCCAATGAAGATCCAACGACTCATTTCAACCAAGGACAAGGACCAATAAAGTTTCCTTGTCTCCCAGGTAGACTGGACCTCTAAAGGTGATTCTGGTCTTGGTGTGTTTTCCTTTTTATCATCAGAAAGCAGCCCCCACACACAACCCCACCCATACCCCCCCACACATACAGACACATTACACTGAGAGGAACCCTTCTGATTTTGAGGACATGTGTGGACAAACACTGCCCTCTGCTGGTCATATTATTATGCTGCTATTTAACATTTGGAGGTAAAACAAACAAACAAACTGAAGCCATTTTCTGGTTAATTTCAACAAAAGTAAGAAAATAAACATTAATTAATGTAGTGCTACAGAGATGAAATATCTCAGATGAAATATTACAGATAAAAATGTTAAAACCAAAAAAATATTGTTTAGTTGCATTGAGAGTTTATGAGAGATTTTGAACAGGAAGCGCCACCATATTGGTTCCTGCATTGTGAAACCAGAGGCTGAGAAAACTCAAGTGGAATCCTGTTCTTGTGTTTAGCTGTAAGACCTCAGGGTTTGTCACCAGCAGGCTGCCGTACTGTTTCCAAAGCCCTGCAGTGCATAAACCAGCCCGGGGTGTTCAGTGTCTGACAGTGCATTCTGGTTGATGTAGTTTTTGAGCCAAACAAAATACCACAGCCCCTTTTCTCCCCTCTATCACCCCTTTTTTTTACTCTGCTCATCACCAGTTTCAACAAGGGTAACCCTATGTGCCCCATTCGGCAGGGGCATGTTCCTACACCAGGGGTCTTCATTTAAAGTTCCAAGAGGTCCAGTCAGTCAACCCTCCTCCGGCTGAGGTCTGAACAGTCAGATCCCTACAGATATGGCTCATGATTTTAGCCTGTAGAAATCAGTTTAGTTCAAAATTTATTTTTTTAAAAACAAACACTTGATAAACAATATAATAAACTGTTTACTCGATGTTTACATTGTAAATAAATTCCTCTCCATAAAAACATGACATCCTCAGAGGAAAACTTAATAAAGTCTCTTTTGGGCTGAACTGATTTAACAATCACTAAAAGGTGGAAACACAAACTTCTTAAAAAACAAATCAAATATCACAAATCACATTTATATGTTCATTCACATGCAGTGTGTCTTCCTCCAGAATTCAGTCGACCAGTTTTAGTCTGAACTCAATAAGAGGAAACATTTCTCCCTGAATCTCTTTCTACACTGTTTCATGTGTTCAGTCCTCTGGAGATCCACTCTGAAAATGTCCAACTTCCTCTGTAAAGACTGACAGCTGCTACCAAATCACACTCTGAGGTGTTTTTGACCTGTAATTTTAAGATGAGGTCACTTAGGTGTGATGTCAGGTCAACCAGGCAGACCATAATATCCATTTCCTCTCATCTTCTAAAACCTGAGCAAACTGTGTTGTGCCAAAAACATTTTTGTGTCATTTCTAATTGTCCAAAAACATGCTAGCCTTCTGCTAAAGCTACGCTCGGTGCCTCTGAACATCAGCATCAGCTGACTGTACTGTTCTTCAGCTCTTCTTGTGGCTGAAAGACAGATTTATTTAATTTGTTTCTCAGTTCATGTCTCTGTTTTCCATCTAAACATGTTTCAGACACATCCATACACTCCTTCACTCCTTCACCATCTGTTCTTATGTTTTCCTTAAATCCTCTCAGTGAACACTCGTCTGCTCGTTGTGCTGTGAGGGAATGAGAGAGGAGCCGTGTGGATCATTCATCCTGGGCTTAAAGTTCATCTATTTTTCACATCCTTACCTCAGACTCCTGCCAGTAAGTTGTTTCTTCTCTAGAGCTTCTGGTCTGTGTTTAAATTTGAAAAACAAACGTCAATTGTTACGTCTTTGTCCTTGTGTTGAGGCAAACATTGAATCCATTCCTGTAAAACTGAAATAAAATACCTAGGTATATTAATGTGTAAAGAAAAACAAAGTAGATCAAATAAAGATTGAAGAAAAAATAGATGGTATGAAAAAATCTCTAACATTGGCTCATAAGTGATCGTTCTACTGTGAGTAGAATCCAGCAGAATGTATATCAAAACAATTCTTATCTTTTTGTTTTTCCTCAAAAGATTAAAAAGGTGAATTCTATAACTTTAAACTTTAAAAGGAAAAATAGAAGTCTCTCAAAAGATCTGAGATGAAGGACTATAACAGTGGTGGTCTGACAGCCATTGGATTTGAATCTATGATACTGAATTCACCATAAACTGGATCAACTGGCTCAGCCTGATTCTATATGTTCCACAAACCTAAAGGTTTATCAAAACAGACGGTGAGTTAGGATCTGATTAGTTGTGATTATGAGATCTCCAAACTGCCAGTGAAGTATCCGCAAACTGATACTGCACTAATGGACGGTATTCACCCAGAATTTCACAGCACATGGCTCCAGCTTGTGGAATAATTGAGCCATTACAATGAATAGGAGGCCTTATAAACCAGAGTGGTATGAGAAAACCGTTTTATATGTTACTGCTTAGGTCATTTTAAACAACCCACGTTTCATTCATTCACTGTAAAAGTTAATTACAATGACAGAAATCAGTTTAAACAATGAATCAATCATTGAACAATATTGATACAGCTGCTGAAGGTTCCATTCTGAAGTGGATCCCTGTGGATTTTATGACAGAACCCAAAACTACAGGAGCATTTTTTTCTTTTGCTCGATCACAGCGCAATTTTAGAACGATCTTTACACTTAAATATCAGGATAGACAATCCTTCAACTGATTTCATTCAGGTTCTGACTCATATGGATGGTCTCCCAAAGATAGTGTCAAACATGGTAAACATAATTATCATCATGGATAAATATATTACAAACAAATGGAAGAAGAGCAAACTGTCCTTAAATATAAATCTATTTATCATCCTTAAAGATTCTATCCAAAGAAAATCAATCTGTTTACGTTTTTAGTTTGTTTACATGTTAGTTTGTTGTCAACCCCACCAGCTGTTGTTGTTTACTGTTATTTTTTATGTATGACATACAGTAAATACTAACTATATGCATATGACTGCAGATGTATACATGAATGTTTTGGCTTCTACTGAGGTGTTAGAATGTCATCTGAGTTACACAGTTCAGATCTAGAGGGACCCCCAGTGGGGAGGACCTGCACAGCATTCAGTTTCAACAGTATTCAAGTCGAGTATTGGTGGTGGGGTGAGGTTTACAATGAATATAATAGTTCATTCATTCATTTTCTATAACCACTGGGCTACACTGTAAAACTTTGATGTAAATTTACAGTGAAATCTGAGCAGGATTCCTCTGTATTCATGTCATACAGTGAGATGCTGGAAATGCTGGGAGAAATAATACGTGACTAAAGCACCTCAGGAGAATGGCATTATTTACAGGAATGTACGGCAAACTTCCCTTAAACAGCAGAGCATCATGGGAAGATAAGGAAAGTGTGAGAATGAAGCAGACAGACGACGACCTGCTCAGCCTCAGACACAGACGACCAGAGCTGCACTGAGGAAACCTCTGAGGAACAGGAGACGCCTTTTTTATTCTACCATCAGAGTCTAAATGTAGTGAAATACCATCATCCTATCAAATGCATTCATCATTTTCATTGGTGATATTTCATTATTATTGTTAGTCATAGTTCAGTGGTTTAGAAGAAGCGGCTGAGGCTCAGGAGGTAGAGCAGTCATCCTCTGGAGGCTTCCATCCCGGCCCTGCAGTCTAAATGCTCCATCAGTGGGTGATCTCTGGTTCTCCTGATGAGCAGGTAGCCACTTCTCTCGTATGGTAGCCTCTGTGTGTGAATGGATGAATGATGGCTGGTGTAGAGAAGCGCTTTGAGAGGTCAGTCAGACTAGAAAGGCGTGTAGCAACGCATAATGTAATAAGTTATGACACTATGAGAAAATTATGACATTATCCAATAATTTATTTTACTTAGTTTATAATGCAATAATATTCTCATTATGTAATAACTTATTACATTATGCACAAACCTGTTATTACGTCATGCGCTCATGGTTTTCTTACATCATGTGCCGATTATTACATCATAAGCTTTTATTACATTTAAATTATTACATTATGAGTTGCTACAACGTGCTGTAGAAGTACAGTCCACTCACATAGCAGTATTACAGTAACATTTTTAATTATCATGAAGTACGCAATACAAAGTGTAGATTAAAATACAGTTTAATAAATAGACCAATAATCTATAGACAAAACTACAGTACTGTGTTGTAAATTTACTAGAATAAAGTAATGAACTGCATTTTTATTTCCAGTAAAATAGTGTCTACTATAAAATACAGTAAATTGGTGTAAAAGTACAGTGAAATCTTTCACAGGAAACTATCTTCACTCAACTGCTTTTGTTTTGGTTTTTTGGGGGGGTTTAGGAACAAATAATCTGTAAACCTCATTTGTGAAAATGTAACGGTTGCAATTAAAAAATATTACATGAGTAAACTTTATTGAGTTGAATGAATTTTGTCCTCTGTAGAAGAAGTCCAGTGAACGGCCTGAACCGATGGAAGGCTGGTGAAATGTTTGTTCAGACGTGATGCTTGTCCTTCCTGCTGCTGGGACATTGGCAGCTGTTGGTGATGTGCTTGGATGTGGGACACTGATGAGATCTGTGCTTAGACTCGGGTGGATCAGATCTTTGCAGAGACTGGCTCTGGTTCTCTGATGGCTCCTGTGGTTGACTTGATGGGGTCCTGGACTGTGATGGGTCTGATGGCTGGAAGTGTGAATCTAGACATAACTTTCTCTGCAGCTCCTCAGCACTGTGGGCTAACATGATGCTTACCTTCCTCTGGTGGGCCAGGGCCTCCTCTTTGTCGTTCAGCTGCAGGAGGACAGGAAACACACCATCATTAAGTCTCTGGAGACATAAAGACATGTTTATGAAGTGTAGATCCACCAACAGCTGCAGAACAGCAGTGAAGTTACTGAGACAATGTTCAAGAGTTCAGGAAGCCCAGTAAAAGGGAACCGGTGACCTTCAACACAGATGAGCATGAATGTTATTGATCACTGAAATACAGTAATAATCGAGGATTATAGGATATTTTCCAGCAGATTTACAACAATATGTCTTCTATTCATGTCCTTCTTCAATTAATTGTTTTTCCTTGTATTACGTTTTTAATACATTTCCTTTGCATAGCAGCAAATGATATGAAAGATTTAAACAGTGTGCTTGGAGTTTTGTTTCTTTAAAAACAGTGAGGAACAAACTTGATCCACTATTTTGACATCGTTCCACTCTGAAACTTTTTCAATGAAGTCAGCAGTACAGTATGCACAACCAGCTCGCATAGCCTAGCCGGCTAAAGTTAGTTAAACAATGTTTTAAGCCTGATTGATTCATCCATTTAGGCAATTATTGTTTTTTTGTTTGCTATTATTTTCTGCAGTGTGTCCTAAACTCCCATGAGCAGGGAGGATCCAGGTTAAAGATAACATGAGGTGTTCAGTGTTACAACGCTGGTTCAATACTCACTGGAGTACAAAATCAGAGTAACTTCGGCTGCAACTTAAACTAACTTATGTTTGAGATGACACTTAAAAGCACCGCCTACTGACCAATCAGTTCTTTGGAAAGCTTGGTGTGTCCTTCATAAGAGAGTAATCCTCCTCCCACAGTCTGACTGACGCACAGGAAATGCTTTACTGATAAGATTTGAAATATCTTTGAACGTATTTGTATATATTTTTATGTATAAGAGGGTTTGACAGGGTTGCATCTAAAAACATAATAATAAACAAGAGAGAAATAAGAGCTCATTAACCATCGCGTCATTTTAATGGAACACACAAAAGAATTAGTCAGATCTATTTGTGCCATAATGATGGTAATATTACGAGCTTATTAATCTACACATTTTCCAGCTGTAACTGTGTTGCTTTTATCTTAGATGATCTTTAACTTTTTGCATTTGCATCATAGTTCGCTCCATAAAATATCTGCTGCTCTGCTGAGGACTTGATCATCTGCTGCAAACATGGCTGCTTCTATTGAACACTCTTATTACATGAGGAAAATGTGGGTTAACAGGTTGATAAGCACCTTTATATTAGCGGTTAGTGAGAGTGTTATTGATGTTAGAGGAGATACTAACCAGGTCCAGCAGTCTGTAGAGCGTTGCTAACAGATCATCAGGCATCTTCACCTCCAAACTGGAAGGCAGCAACCCTTTCAACCTCTGGCTGACACTGAGTAGAGGACTCTTGTTCACACCTGTAATGAAAAGATATGAGACACTCAAATCAATGATTATTTATGTTTAATTAAATAAACACCCAATCCAAGAAAGAAAATCACCATCACTCTATCTGTGTGTTTATTTTACACATTATCCATTCACATTTAGGGGCTAGAGAAAATGGTTTCTGTTCTGCAGAATGGATTTATATATATAAATATATATATATAAATATATACATATATCTATATATATCTATATATATATAGATATATATAGATGTATATAGATATATATAGAGAGAGATATAGATATAGATAGATAGATAGATAGATAGATAGATAGATAGATAGATAGATAGATAGATATAGATATAGACACACACACACATATATATTTTAAAAAAGTGGAGGACTTGCCTTCAACTTTGTCCTGATGGGATTTCAGGATGTTGGCCTCAGCTAGAAGCAGGAAGTGGTCACTTCGTTTCCTCAGCTGCTGTTCAAAGGCGATGCGAAAGGCATCTGCAACCATCAAGGCTTCCTCTCTCCTTGAACACTGAGCGTCCAGCTGGTGAACACACAGACACTTTATGGTCTGACACACACACTGTATATATACAGTTTATGTGTGTGTGTGTGTGTGTGTCTTAGACCTAGTTTACCTCCTGTTGTAGCTGGATGAGTTTAAACCTAGTTTACCTCCTGTTGTAGCTGGATGAGTTTAAACCTAGTTTACCTCCTGTTGTAGCTGGATGAGCTTAGACCTAGTTTACCTCCTGTTGTAGCTGGATGAGTTTAAACCTAGTTTACCTCCTGTTGTAGCTGGATGAGCTTAGACCTAGTTTACCTCCTGTTGTAGCTGGATGAGCTTAGACCTAGTTTACCTCCTGTTGTAGCTGGATGAGCTTAGACCTAGTTTACCTCCTGTTGTAGCTGGATGAGCTTAGACCTAGTTTACCTCCTGTTGTAGCTGGATGAGCTTAGACCTAGTTTACCTCCTGTTGTAGCTGGATGAGCTTAGACCTAGTTTACCTCCTGTTGTAGCTGGATGAGTTTAAACCTAGTTTACCTCCTGTTGTAGCTGGATGAGTTTAGACCTAGTTTACCTCCTGTTGTAGCTGGATGAGCTTAGACCTAGTTTACCTCCTGTTGTAGCTGGATGAGTTTAGACCTAGTTTACCTCCTGTTGTAGCTGGATGAGCTTAGACCTAGTTTACCTCCTGTTGTAGCTGGATTAGCTTAGACCTAGTTTACCTCCTGTTGTAGCTGGATTAGCTTAGACCTAGTTTACCTCCTGTTGTAGCTGGATGAGCTTAGACCTAGTTTACCTCCTGTTGTAGCTGGATGAGCTTAGACCTAGTTTACCTCCTGTTGTAGCTGGATGAGCTTAGACCTAGTTTACCTCCTGTTGTAGCTGGATTAGCTTAGACCTAGTTTACCTCCTGTTGTAGCTGGATGAGCTTAGACCTAGTTTACCTCCTGTTGTAGCTGGATGAGTTTAGACCTAGTTTACCTCCTGTTGTAGCTGGATGAGCTTAGACCTAGTTTACCTCCTGTTGTAGCTGGATTAGCTTAGACCTAGTTTACCTCCTGTTGTAGCTGGATGAGTTTAGACCTAGTTTACCTCCTGTTGTAGCTGGATGAGTTTAGACCTAGTTTACCTCCTGTTGTAGCTGGATGAGCTTAGACCTAGTTTACCTCCTGTTGTAGCTGGATGAGCTTAGACCTAGTTTACCTCCTGTTGTAGCTGGATGAGCTTAGACCTAGTTTACCTCCTGTTGTAGCTGGATGAGCTTAGACCTAGTTTACCTCCTGTTGTAGTGGATGAGCTTAGACCTAGTTTACCTCCTGTTGTAGCTGGATGAGCTTAGACCTAGTTTACCTCCTGTTGTAGCTGGATTAGCTTAGACCTAGTTTACCTCCTGTTGTAGCTGGATGAGCTTAGACCTAGTTTACCTCCTGTTGTAGCTGGATGAGCTTAGACCTAGTTTACCTCCTGTTGTAGCTGGATGAGCTTAGACCTAGTTTACCTCCTGTTGTAGCTGGATGAGCTTAGACCTAGTTTACCTCCTGTTGTAGCTGGATGAGCTTAGACCTAGTTTACCTCCTGTTGTAGCTGGATGAGCTTAGACCTAGTTTACCTCCTGTTGTAGCTGGATGAGTTTAGACCTAGTTTACCTCCTGTTGTAGCTGGATGAGCTTAGACCTAGTTTACCTCCTGTTGTAGCTGGATTAGCTTAGACCTAGTTTACCTCCTGTTGTAGCTGGATGAGCTTAGACCTAGTTTACCTCCTGTTGTAGCTGGATGAGTTTAGACCTAGTTTACCTCCTGTTGTAGCTGGATGAGCTTAGACCTAGTTTACCTCCTGTTGTAGCTGGATGAGCTTAGACCTAGTTTACCTCCTGTTGTAGCTGGATGAGCTTAGACCTAGTTTACCTCCTGTTGTAGCTGGATGAGCTTAGACCTAGTTTACCTCCTGTTGTAGCTGGATGAGCTTAGACCTAGTTTACCTCCTGTTGTAGCTGGATGAGCTTAGACCTAGTTTACCTCCTGTTGTAGCTGGATTAGCTTAGACCTAGTTTACCTCCTGTTGTAGCTGGATTAGCTTAGACCTAGTTTACCTCCTGTTGTAGCTGGATGAGCTTAGACCTAGTTTACCTCCTGTTGTAGCTGGATGAGCTTAGACCTAGTTTACCTCCTGTTGTAGCTGGATTAGCTTAGACCTAGTTTACCTCCTGTTGTAGCTGGATGAGCTTAGACCTAGTTTACCTCCTGTTGTAGCTGGATGAGCTTAGACCTAGTTTACCTCCTGTTGTAGCTGGATGAGCTTAGACCTAGTTTACCTCCTGTTGTAGCTGGATGAGCTTAGACCTAGTTTACCTCCTGTTGTAGCTGGATGAGTTTAGACCTAGTTTACCTCCTGTTGTAGCTGGATGAGCTTAGACCTAGTTTACCTCCTGTTGTAGCTGGATTAGCTTAGACCTAGTTTACCTCCTGTTGTAGCTGGATGAGCTTAGACCTAGTTTACCTCCTGTTGTAGCTGGATGAGTTTAGACCTAGTTTACCTCCTGTTGTAGCTGGATGAGCTTAGACCTAGTTTACCTCCTGTTGTAGCTGGATGAGCTTAGACCTAGTTTACCTCCTGTTGTAGCTGGATGAGCTTAGACCTAGTTTACCTCCTGTTGTAGCTGGATGAGTTTAGACCTAGTTTACCTCCTGTTGTAGCTGGATGAGTTTAGACCTAGTTTACCTCCTGTTGTAGCTGGATGAGCTTAGACCTAGTTTACCTCCTGTTGTAGCTGGATGAGCTTAGACCTAGTTTACCTCCTGTTGTAGCTGGATGAGCTTAGACCTAGTTTACCTCCTGTTGTAGCTGGATGAGCTTAGACCTAGTTTACCTCCTGTTGTAGCTGGATGAGCTGCTTCCTGCTGGCAGCAGCAGTCCGACTGCATGGACAAGCTTCAGCCACACCGAGACACCGGCAGGCCCCCATCACTGCCAGCTAGAAAAGAAAGATCAATAACTCCTGAACACAGGTCACTCATAAATTAAACAGGAGCATGCATGGGTTTTCCTTTCAATTTAGATTTAGGGACCTACAGGCCACACTGTTACCTTACTGAAAATTCAATAAGTCAATTCAAACCACAGCAGAAACTCTCTCTTTCTCCTTCACCTCGAGAACACTTGCATCTTTCTCTGGGCTGTATTGAGGTTTAGTTCCTTGGTAAGCTCTCTGCTCCTTCACATTCAACATGGAGAGAAGCTCCAGGCACTGCCGACTTAGAGCTGCAAACACACAGACATCATTTTTTGATGATGTATCAATGAATTAAATTTTCTCATAAAGACCTGAGATGGTTTGGCTCTGGACAAAGTTCATAAATGGACCTTAGATAAAGATTATAGTAAATTCTGATTAGGGATGCACCGATACGTCCAATACTGGGCTCGAGTACTTGTACTCTTAAAACTACTCAGATACCACCACACCCGATATCACTTTAAGGTAATGTAAGATTTACTGTTAGTTGAGCAGGTGGGAGGTGGAGGAGTGATGTCAGCAGTGTGAGAATGTTTTAACGTAACTGATGATAACAAAAGCAAAGCAGACTGCTAAACTGTGCTCTGGTAAACGGTCGTTTGTTTTCCTTGGCAGTGCATGATAGCGCCGTCCTGAAGGCATTAAGACAAATTCACTGGAGAGAACGTGGTCAGATTGAGTCATAATTCCTTTTGCTTTGTGAACCACACGTTTCTCCCAGAGAGAACACAGGTCTATTAGTCTTAGAGCAGATTTTAACAATGCCGTGCAGACTATTCTTGTCCTTCACAGACAAACCATTGAACCAACATATAAAATATGTGTCACGTTGCATCCTCTATGTAATGATAGATTAATAAACAAAAATAAACATCTTGTTATTCCTGCAAACATCCATCATCAGTTTAACTGTGTGGTGTACTGATGGGGATTTATCTCTGCAGAGAGTCGTCCTGCATGTGAAACAACATCTGATAAAAATGACACGTTTTAAAGTGAACTGTAATGTTTTTATGAAGTACTCACACTCATACTTGGACTGACAAAAACTGGTATCTGTGCAATGCTAATTCTGATGGTGACATGGAGTCTCGCAATGAGGTTTGATGAGTCACTGTATTCAAGACTGATCCACTTCACTTCACAGACATGGATAGGTCACTTTAAAATCATTATACATTATTTACCAGAATTTTCTACTCGGAGCTGCTGGATTTCACTCTCTCTTTCCTCCAGGTTATCAGTCAGAGTCTTGTTCTCATTCAAAATTCTGATTACAATAGCAACAACAACAACAAATGAAGTTACAATACAATCCAATGAAAATACTGCAAACATGTGAATGTGGTGTAAATCCAACCTGTTGTATTTCTGCTCCAGGGACTGCTGAGACCTCTTCATCTGGGCCTGGTTAAAGCTGAGTTCCCACTGCAAGTTGTTCACCTCCTGGAAAAGATTGAATTAACAGAGCATATTTATAGTAGCTTTAAGGATTTATCATTCTGATCTGTCCATTGTAAGAAAGGCATTGTATTGCAAGGACTGCTGAACAGCCAGGAGTGGAACAGTTGAAGCTGCTGATCTCACATGACTAGTGTGTGAACATGTGCTCCCTTTTGCAACTGAGCAGAACAGCAGGGATGACATCATTGCTACTGTTGATAATATCTTCATGGTGAAAGATTAATGCTGCAAGTGAAATCAATCACATCAGTGTGATGAATTGCCTGAATAACCAAATGCATTGTTCTGCTGAACAACAATAAAGATTAAAATTTGCAGTAGGTGTATGGACGAGTGCTATATTTGATATCCACTTCGAGATGGTAGATTCAAGAACAAATCACTCAAATCATTAACGACTCTCAAAGAGGATCACGTTAACTTGATTTGTGAGCAGCAGCAATCACAAATCCTGCTTCTGTCTGGTGCACACATAGTTGTGTATCACAGCCAGGTCAACCTCAACTCAGACGCTCAGTCAGTTCATATTCATTCTGATCTGCACACACTGCCCTGAGACAACATGGGAGTGAGCTGCTACAGAGCAACGACCGCATCAGTGAGGAGTCACTGCAAGGCTGGGTAGCTGATTCTGATCGAACAAATCAGAGCCACATTTGTGATCATTGCTGTTGTTTTGTTGACAAAGTACGTGGCATTTAACAAATACTTCATTTATGTATGTATATAAAAAAGCTAAGGGGGCTTCTGAAACATAGCAAACTGGCCTCTCAAACACATTTTAGCTGAGGGTAAACTGAACAGTTTCTTTGTTTTCAGAGGAACAGAACAAACCTGGTTACTCAGAGACCTGGTCTAATCATCTCTACAAGAGCACTGAGCAGGACAGCAATGTGTTTCTGTTATAAAGTGTGTCTGATATAAAGTGTTTCTGTTATAAAGTGTTTATGTTATAATGTGTTTCTGTTATAAAGTGTTTCTGATATAAAGTGTTTCTGTTATAAAGTGTTTATGTTATAAAGTGTTTATGTTATAATGTGTTTATGTTATAAAGTGTTTATGTTATAATGTGTTTATGTTATAATGTGTTTCTGTTATAAAGTGTTTATGTTATAATGTGTTTCTGTTATAAAGTGTGTCTGATATAAAGTGTTTCTGTTATAAAGTGTTTCTGTTATAAAGTGTGTCTGATATAAAGTGTTTCTGTTATAAAGTGTTTATGTTATAATGTGTTTCTGTTATAAAGTGTTTCTGATATAAAGTGTTTCTGTTATAAAGTCTTAATGTTATAAAGTGTTTATGTTATAATGTGTTCATGTTATAAAGTGTTTATGTTATAATGTGTTTCTGTTATAAAGTGTTTCTGATATAAAGTGTTTCTGTTATAAAGTGTTTATGTTATAATGTGTTTCTGTTATAATGTGTTTATGTTATAAAGTGTTTATGTTATAATGTGTTTATGTTATAAAGTGTTTATGTTATAATGTGTTTCTGTTATAAAGTGTGTCTGATATAAAGTGTTTCTGATATAAAGTGTTTCTGTTATAAAGTGTTTATGTTATAAAGTGTTTATGTTATAAAGTGTTTCTGATATAAAGTGTTTCTGTTATAAAGTGTTTCTGATATAAAGTGTTTCTGATATAAAGTGTTTCTGTTATAAAGTGTTTATGTTATAATGTGTTTCTGTTATAAAGTGTTTCTGATATAAAGTGTTTCTGTTATAAAGTGTTAATGTTATAAAGTGTTTATGTTATAATGTGTTTATGTTATAAAGTGTTTATGTTATAATGTGTTTCTGTTATAAAGTGTTTCTGATATAAAGTGTTTCTGTTATAAAGTGTTTATGTTATAAAGTGTTTATGTTATACAGTGTTTATAGTATAAAGTGTTTATGTTATAAAGTGTTTCTGTTATAAAGTGTTTATGTTATAAAGTGTTAATGTTATAAAGTGTTTCTGTTATAAAGTGTTTATGTTATAAAGTGTTCATGTTATAAAGTGTTTATAGTATAAAGTGTTTCTGTTATAAAGTGTTTATGTGTATGTCCGACCTGGGTATAGGGACCAAAGACTAATGGAACCATCTAGTATCTGGTTCCCTCTGGAGGTTCCTCAGGATATCTGGAGCTCAGAGTCTCACAGTTTTAACTGGTAAACCAGTGATTAGAGGTTTTGGGGCTGAAACCATCTCAACCTATTGTCAAACTTTAAATGGGTCAGACGCCCGGCTCGCTGGCTTGGAGCCGAAACTTAACAGTGCTCAGTTCAAATACATGTAAAAAATGCATGTTATGTTAACATTTTATGTTCAAATATGCTTTACATATTTAAATATATGTTGACCTACTTTATAAATTTGTAGGTTTTGATCCATGTCATAAATTTTGATTTTTCTTATGAACTTAATCAACCTGGAATCTTCCCAGAACCTCTTACCAGTTGAAATCCTTCAGAATGTAACTGTAAACAGAAAAGAAATGTCTCATCAGTCTCTGCACTTACCTTCTCTAGAGCTTTAACCCTCTCCTCACTTTTCTGCAAAAGAATTTTTGTGTGACTTGTGGCTTTGTCAAGGATGGCCTGTGTGAAGAAGAGTACTATATTACCTTACTGTCACAGTTTTGAACATCATTTCCATCATAACTTTTTATTCACAAGTTTCATTAAGTGTTCCACTGAGCTGTGTATTTTGGCCTTTTTTTAGGAACATACAGGAGACATGGGGTGAGGGCAATCTTAGCAATCTTAAAGGGTCAAAATTCAAGCAACGCCAGAATTAAAACAACTTGAACTTGAGGAAATTGCTTCATTTTTAAGAGGTCACAAAAGAAGATATTGGGACCTCTGTACATCAGAAGGTAACACACCTTCTGAGCAGCATTCTTGATGGGTATGTGCTTCACCTGGTGTACATGTGTTTCAAACTGAACTATTATGGGCTGTGTGCTACAGTAATTCAGTATGTGTGTTGGTCTACCTTGCCTTGTAAGATCTTCAGAGCTTCATATTTGCCTTCAAGGTAACGACGTGCCACCTCCAGTTCACAGCACAAAACGTCGATCACCTTGTCAACACAGCACATATATCCGTTAGTTTGTCCGGCTGCAGATCTAGTGGACAGTTCTACCAACTACAGGTTCTCTTACCTCAGCTGCTTCCTGTAGTCTTTCCTTCAGCTCATCTTTGGACAGCTCAACCAGGGGGTCTGCTGAGTCACAGAAGACTACTCATGAGGTCATACGAAATGTCTGTGTGTGTGTGTGTGAGAGAGAGAGAGAGAGAGAGAGAGAGAGAGATAGAGAGAGAGAGAGAGAACCAGTATAGCTGTATAAACACATTCACAGAGTGAGATTCAAAAGGATTAAAAGGCTATGAGCAGCCCCTGCACCTACAATTAAAAGGAATGAAGAGTAAAATGTGGAAACAGCTGTTACATATGAGCAGTGTGTAGAGGCATTAATGTAAGGCATGAGTGCTGGGACTATACGTTCATGCAATGTGTAGTGGCTATGGAGGCAGGATAAAAGTCAGAGGTGTAGAAGTGCACCATCATTGATTTTGGCAGGTTGAACGCAGGAAGTACATCCTCTGTTGTGCTTTTTTGGTTAGGGAGCTGATGCTCAGCTGATGTCCATTTGAGGTCCTGGGAGATGATGGTTCACAGGAAACGTGATGACAGTGTCGACTGGGGAGTCTCCCAGGGTGATGGAGGAGGGAGGAGCTGGGATCTTCCTGAAGTCGACATCTCTCCTGTCTTCAGGGCATTGAGCACTAGGTCACCAGATGGTCAACCTGCCACCTGTAGTCAGACTCATCCCCATCAGAGGTGAGCTCTATAAGGGGTGTCGGCCACAAACTGCAGGAGCTTGACAGACTGGTGACTGGAGGTGCAGCTGTTGGTGTGCAGAGAGAAGAGTAGAGGGGAAAGAACGCAGCCTTGAGGGGAACCGGTGCTGTCCTGTCAGACAGGAAGTCTATGATCCACCTGCTGGTGAGCTGAGCTGGGATAATCATATTGTAGGTGATGTAAGTCAACAGATTCAATGACCAGGTTTGTTTTCTTTGTTGTGTTTTTTAAGTTGTTTTGTTTTGGGGGGGGGGGGATTTTATGCCTTTATTTGATAGGACAGCTGAAGAGGTGACAGGAAATGTGGGAGAGAGAGTGGGAGGAAGACATGCGACAAATGGGTCGGAATAGAACCCGCGCTGACCGCTAACCACTGCGCTAACTTCACACTTCCCAGTATCCAGCAATGCTAGAGTCTACACGTCATGTTGGTGCAAAAGCTGACACGATCATTTTATTTCCTCCATTGATAAGTGACTAATCCTATCAGTCATCTTTTAGTGTGGTTGGAATATACTGACCCCCTAATTCAATAACATTGCTATGAAAAACTGAAATCCTTACTAAAGGAAATCGGTACCAAAACTGAATTAATTGTACTACGGGGTTTTAATGTAAACTGGGCTGAGAAGGCAAATAGAAAAAAACTCAAAAGCATATCAGATCAGCATCATTTTACTCAACCAGTTACTCAATCATCACTAACACGGATAGATCTTCTTTCAGTAACAATATTTTATATGTATATATAACAATTTATATATGGTGCTGTTTTATCTGCAGCTTGTTCTCCAGAGGAATCATTCTTTAACCCAGGGGTCTTCAGTTCAAATGACATGAGGTCCAGTCAGTCAACCCTCCTCCTGCTGAGCTCTGAACAGTCAGATCCCTACAGATACGACTCCTGCTTTAGACTGAACACATCAGTTAGTTCACATTTTTAATGAAGTATAAAACATTAACAGTTTTTTGCAGTAACATGTTTTGTCATAACCGATCTTTACCATCATTGATCTGTTTTGAAAACTTCTTCTGTCTTCCAGACTGCTTTGGTAAAGATATAAAACTATGAATAAACTATAAATAACTCAAAAACACAGTGACAAATATGAAAAAAGAGTAATAAACCCTTTATTTCTACATTTACACTGTAAATAAATTAATTTCAGCCCATAAACACAAAACATCATCACAGGAGATCTTAATAAAGTTTTCTTTCAGGCTGAACTGAGTTTAACAATCACTTAAAGATGGAAGCACAAACACAAAAAGAGATCACATATCCAAAATCACATGCATCATCTCTTCTTCCAAAGATCAATATGGAAACTCCACCTGGTTCTCTCAATGAAACCTCTGCTTTCAGATCAGTGAGTTCCATCAGCAGAGATCCAGTATCTGCCCCCATTACTGATCTGTTTATCCTCCTGTTAAAATGTGGAGACGTTTCTGACCAGAAAGAGATTCAGGATGAAAAGAAGGAGCTGCTCTCCTAGGATGAGGAGGTCAAAACCATCACAGACGTATAGATGGGCTTTGAGCTCATTTATTCTCACATCTTTACCTCAGACTCCTGCTGGTACGTTACCTCAGGGCTGATCAGCTGATCCTCTAGAGCTGATCAGACCCACCGTCCTCTGGACCTGATCAGACCCACCGTCCTCTGGACCTGATCAGACCCACCGTCCTCTAGAGATGATCAGACCCATCATCCTCTAGACCTGATCAGACCCACCGTCCTCTGGACCTGATCAGACCCACCGTCCTCTAGAGATGATCAGACCCATCGTCCTCTAGAGATGATCAGACCCACCGTCCTCTGGACCTGATAAGACCCACTGTCTTCTAGACCAGATCAGACCAACCGTCCTCTAGACCTGATCAGACCCACCGTCCTCTAGACCTGATCAGACCCACCGTCTTCTAGACCTGATCAGACCCACCGTCCTCTAGAAATGATCAGACCCATCGTCCTCTAGAGATGATCAGACCCACCGTCCTCTAGAGATGATCAGACCCACCGTCCTCTAGACCTGATCAGACCCACCGTCCTCTGGACCTGATAAGACCCACTGTCTTCTAGACCAGATCAGACCCACCGTCCTCTAGACCTGATCAGACCCACCGTCCTCTAGAGATGATCAGACCCACCATCCTCTAGACCTGATCAGATCCACCGTCCTCTACACCTTATCAGACCCACCGTCCTCTGGAGATGATCAGACCCACCGTCCTCTAGACCTGATCAGACCCACCGTCCTCTAGACCTGATCAGACCCACCGTCCTCTAGACCTGATCAGGCCCACCGTCCTCTAGACCTGATCAGGCCCACCTTCCTCTAGACCTGATCAGACCCACAGTCCTCTAGAGATGATCAGGCCCACCGTCCTCTAGACCTGATCAGACCCACCTTCCTCTAGACCTGATCAGACCCACTGTCCTCTGGAGATGGTCAGACCCACCGTCCTCTAGAGATGATCAGACCCACCGTCCTCTAGACCTGATCAGACCCACCGTCCTCTAGAGATGATCAGACCCACCGTCCTCTAGACCTGATCAGACCCACCATCCTCTAGACCTGATCAGACCCACCGTCCTCTGGACCTGATCAGACCCACCGTCCTCTAGACCTGATCAGACCCACCGTCCTCTAGAGATGATCAGACCCACCGTCCTCTAGACCTGATCAGACCCACCGTCCTCTAGAGATGATCAGACCCACCGTCCTCTAGAGATGATCAGACCCACCGTCCTCTAGACCTGATCAGACCCATCGTCCTCTAGACCTGATCAGACCCACCGTCCTCTGGAGATGATCAGACCCACCGTCTTCTAGACCTGATCAGACCCACCATCCTCTAGACCTGATCAGACCCATCGTCCTCTAGACCTGATCAGACCCACCGTCCTCTAGACCTGATCAGACCCACCGTCCTCTGGAGATGATCAGACCCACCATCCTCTAGACCTGATCAGATCCACCGTCCTCTACACCTTATCAGACCCACCGTCCTCTAGATCTGATCAGACCCACCGTCCTCTAGACCTGATCAGACCCACCGTCCTCTGGAGATGATCAGACCCACCGTCCTCTAGACCTGATCAGACCCACCATCTTCTAGACCTGATCAGACCCACCATCCTTGTACAGCTCATTACAGGAACAGTAAATCTGTACGTTTCTGTCCAGTCATCTCAGAAGACTCAGTTTTCACTGTCAACTTTTCTAATTGTTGATAATCCCATCTTTCCTGTTTGTTGTATGCCTTTGTGTCTTAACATATGTACGTATGTAACAGTCGATGTTAGCTGCCTGGCAGCAGCAGGACACAGGTAGGACCCTGTAGCTCTACTGAGCTGGTTGCATTGTGCCTGTTCAAAATCCATTTTGATGACAATTTTTTCCCCCCTATTATGTCAGAAGGGTTTGCGGTCCAAATAGAAGCCTCTTGCTGTTCAGATTTGCCTCATGGGCCGCTAATTGGTGACCCCTGACATAGAAGCTGAACAAGAATTAAATCATGTGCCAAGATATCACCAAATAAATTGTAGGTATCTAACTGTTTGGACCTCAGCGGAGGATGAAAGGTTTACTTCCTGGACCTCTTGCTATTTTAATTGAAGACCCGTGTCCTACATTAAAGTAAGCTAGGGTAGCTAATAATAAGGTAAGGGTCAGTTCAGCAGTTCTTACCGGAGCGTGATAACTTCCAGCGAAGTTGTTGTGTCTCTACTATCTTCAGTGCAGGGATCCAACCTGCCTCCCTGGTCTGGCTGCGGTTCTCTGTGACACCAGGACAGCTTTGGCTCTTCTTCCTCGTGGAGCTGGGTGCTGTTCTGACTCCCATTCCATCACCCAGGTCTCCATCCACCATGTCATCATCCAGGCTGCAGGCCTCACTGACCTCGTGCATCTGCACCAGATCAAACATTCCATTCCATTCACCATAATGTAGCTCTGTTAAACTACATACTATTTAGATTTGCTCTAGCTGGTCAAACCAAAACACATGCAAAAAAAAAAAAATAACAATTGTCTCTTACTTGCAGTGGTAATTCACTCCAAGACGACTCAAATCAATCAGTGAAATCAATGATGGGAGATTTGAAACATTTGAACTACTGATATCCAGGTAATTATGCCTGGTTGTATTAGACCAGTGTGGACTGTTTTATGGTTACATTGAATCTTTTAATAATTTTCATTAACATACTGAAAGGCCTGTTTGTATTTTCACTTACTTTGTTGTCTGTGACAGCTAATCATCTACATATCAAAAAATTAAAATAGGTCACAAACTTCCAACTTGTATTCAGTGTCCACAGAAACAGTCATGGGATGCCTGATTATGAAAACCTGACGCTAACTTTTATTTATCTGACTGGTGTGTTCAATGACCATGGGAGAGCATACAATTTTTTTGTTATTGACAAAATAGGTCACATGATTCCAAGAAAACTGTAAAAACTAATGTCATTGGTTGTTGAGTTGTCTTTTAGGTGACTTGTCTTATTTGAGATAAGACATGCAGATGTAACAGTTAAATGGCTCTGGTAAAAAAAAAAAAATCTTATTTATACAATGATGGTGATTTTAGTTTCATCATCCAGCTGCATGTTCATGTATTGACTAGGGATTAGTCTCTGATTCATTTATGGACAGAAGATTAAAACCTTGCTGCTCAATTAATAACGTGTGTATTGATATAAAGTAGGACTCGCTTTTAATCTTTGTAAGTACAGTAGTATTATGGACCACAGTAGTATTATGGACCACAGTAGTTTGTATGGACTACAGTAATATTATGGACCACAATAGTTTGTATGGACTACAGTAATTTGTATGGACTACAGTAGTATTATGGACTACAGTAGTATTATGGACTACAGCAGTATTATGGACCGCAGTAGTTTGTATGGACTACATTAGTTTTATGGACTATAGTAGTATTATGGACTACAGTAGTTTGTATGGACCACAGTAGTATTATGGACTACAGTAGTATTATGGACCACAGTAGTACTACAGTAGTTTTATGGACTTCAGTGGTACTACAGTAGTATTACAGTAGTATTATGGACTACAGTGGCACTACAGTAGTATTATGGACTACAGTGGTAATACAGTAGTATTACAGTATTATTTGGACTACAGTGGTACTACAGTAGTATTATGGACTACAGTAGTACTACAGTAGTTTTATGGGCTACAGTGGTACTACAGTAGTATTACAGTATTATTATGGACTACAGTGGTACTACAGTAGTTTTATGGACTACAGTGGTACTACAGTAGTATTATGGACTACGGTAGTACTACAGTAGTTTTATGGGCTACAGTGGTACTACAGTAGTATTACAGTATTATTATGGACCACAGTGGTACTACAGTAGTATTATGGACTACAGTGGTACTACAGTAGTATTACAGTATTATTATGGACTACAGTAGTACTACAGTAGTTTTATGGGCTACAGTGGTAATACAGTAGTATTACAGTATTATTATGGACTACAGTGGTACTACAGTAGTATTATGGACTACAGTAGTAGTACAGTAGTTTAATGGGCTACAGTGGTAGTACAGTAGTATTATGGACTACAGTAGTACTACAGTAGTTTTATGGGCTACAGTGGTACTACAGTAGTATTACAGTAGTATTATGGACTACAGTGGTACTACAGTAGTATTACAGTATTATTATGGACTACAGTAGTACTACAGTAGTTTTATGGGCTACAGTGGTAATACAGTAGTATTACAGTATTATTATGGACTACAGTGGTACTACAGTAGTATTATGGACTACAGTAGTACTACAGTAGTTTAATGGGCTACAGTGGTACTACAGTAGTATTATGGACTACAGTAGTACTACAGTAGTTTTATGGGCTACAGTGGTACTACAGTAGTATTACAGTATTATTATGGACTACAGTGGTACTACCGTAGTTTTATGGACTACAGTGGTACTACCGTAGTACTATAGTAGTATTATGGACTACAGTAGTACTACAGTAGTTTTATGGGCTACAGTGGTACTACAGTAGTTTTATGGGCTACAGTGGTACTACAGTAGTATTACAGTATTATTATGGACCACAGTGGCACTACAGTAGTATTATGGACTACAGTGGTACTACAGTAGTACTACATTAGTATTATGGACTACAGTAGTACTGCAGTAGTTTTATGGGCTACAGTGGTACTACAGTAGTATTATGGACTACAGTGGTACTACAGTAGTATTATGGACTACAGTGGTACTATAGTAGTATTACAGTATTATTATGGACCACAGTGGTACTACAGTAGTATTATGGACTACAGTGGTACTACAGTAGTATTACAGTATTATTATGGACTACAGTGGTACTACAGTAGTATTACAGTAGTATTATGGACCACAGTGATACTACAGTAGTATTGTGGACTACAGTGGTACTACAGTAGTATTACAGTAGTATTATGGACTACAGTGGTACTACAGTAGTATTACAGTATTATTATGGACAACAGTGGTACTGCAGTAGTATTACAGTATTATTATGGACTACAATGGTACTACAGTAGTATTACAGTATTATCATGGACCACAGTGATACTACAGTAGTATTGTGGACTACAGTGGTACTACAGTAGTATTACAGTAGTATTATGGACTACAGTGGTACTACAGTAGTATTATGGACTACAGTGGTACTACAGTAGTATTACAGTATTATTATGGACCACAGTGGTACTACAGTAGTATTATGGACTACAGTGGTACTACAGTAGTATTACAGTATTATTATGGACCACAGTGGTACTACAGTATTATTATGGACCACAGTGGTACTACAGTAGTATTATGGACTACAGTGGTACTACAGTAGTATTACAGTATTATGGACCACAGTGGTACTACAGTAGTATTATGGGCTACAGTGGTACTACAGTAGTATTACAGCATTATTATGGACCACAGTGCTACTACAGTAGTATTATGGACTACTGTGGTACTACAGTAGTATTACAGTATTATTATGGACCACAGTGCTACTACAGTAGTATTATGGACTACTGTGGTACTACAGTAGTATTACAGTATTATTATGGACCACAGTGCTACTACAGTAGTATTACAGTAGTATTATGGACTACAGTGGTACTACAGTAGTTTTATGGACTACAGTGGTACTATAGTAGTATTACAGTATTATTATGGACCACAGTGCTACTACAGTAGTATTATGGACTACTGTGGTACTACAGTAGTATTACAGTATTATTATGGTCTACTTCCTCTTACCTGCATTCTTCCCGGAACCTCAGAGTTTCCACCGACACGCGGACAACAACCAGGTGAAGTTTCATAAAGTCCAGTCTGAGTCTTACCGACGAAGTGAAGCCAACAAGCGTCACTGCTTCAGTCGTTCAGGTTACCATCACTGTCACGAGAGTCTCTTCCTCCACCTGTGGCATTAAACTTACTTACTTCCGGTCAATGCCTTCAAATTAAAAGTGTTTTAAGAGTAAAATAAACGCTGGAGATAAACAGCATCTCTGTTTAAAAATTAAAAAACTATTGAAAATAATGTTTTTAAAAAACAAAACAAAACAAAATGTTTTTATTAAAAACTGTTTGCTTTTTATTCCTCATTAAAAAAGCAATGAGATACTCATTGCTCATTGTCTAACCTGCAACAGAAAACAGCATGGTCACATTTAAACTTCTCTGTATTCTCATCAGTTAAAACTATTTCAACTTAAACCTTTTAAAATGTAATCCTTACCTGTTGGCTGCATATGACACCCATTATTAGGGCTGTGTCTGAAAATATGTTCTTGTAAGAAGACATTCTTAAACTAATTCTCTTAAATTGAAAGTACCTCAGTGAGTTGAGTAAGCCACCATCACCGGAGGGAATATTTAAGAGCTTCAAACTGCTGAGTAAATATTGGATGAATGGGTGTGAGAGTGTAAGAACAGGATAATGTTCAAGTAAAGAGCCCCATGATCAGCTTTTCACACATTGTTTTAATTCACAAGCTTATTTAGCTTTTTTTAGGTTTAAAATAGATAAGCATAGTAACCAGTAACAATTATTTTCCATCCATAGGAAACAGTGAAAAAGAAAAGTTCCTAACACTTCTCCATGAGCAGATAATCCAAACTCAACTTACTTCTTTTCACTTAGCGAAACAATACTGAACATGTACTTAAACAAACACTAATGTTTTAACTGGTAGAACTGGACTGTTCAGGGTTAGTTTGGGAGATTCTTACAATTAATCAGTTTCATATGCAGTGAAACATGATTTCACTGCATTATGAGCATGTGACCAACTATACAATCACATTCAATTCACATTCTACAAGAAACACGTTTGAAAAGGATCATTTCTTGTACATATGCCTCCCCAATGAGGCAATACCACAGACACCAGTATACTACTGAGGAGGGTTTAGGCCTCATGGACAGTTTGACTTTTAGGATCAGTCTTACAATGAAATTCATATTCTCAAAGATTTCAGTGCAAATTATGGAGTATGTATGCTTGTATGTTTGTAAGTGTCCCAGTATGGCAGCATGAGTTGAGCAGAGGGATCTATGACAGAGCTGTGTCTGTTAGTCACTCATGTACTGTTCTATTATAAGGTCCTCCTCCTCCAATAGGAGCTGGCTGGTAGTAGGTTGGGACTGACTGGCTGACAGACCCTCCTCAGCCTGACCTTCCTCTTTCTTCTCCTCCTCTTCAGTGTCGACCCCCATCTGGCCCGACTCTTTGTCTGTCAGAGCCTCCAGTTTTAATCTACACACACACAGACACATCAAAAGAGAAATAAAGACCGTACAAATTAAATCAACAGTCTATGTACACTGTGGGGACGTGTCCACAGAAACCATCAGTGACGTAAGTTTGGTTACAGCGGTACAGGGAACACAAGGAAGTCTTGGACTATCTGACCAAACAAAATGAATAGATGTCCACCTTCTATAACCACGTATCCTTTGCGGTGACACACAGGGGCTGGAGCCACATGCCTCATGTCTGAAGCCATCTTCAAACACACCTGCTAATGCTAGGGCTAGTATGTGAACCCCTGATGCTGCTTTACATGGAGTGAAATCCTCATCAATCCACTACACAGGTGAAGTGATGAGACACATTGAGCCTAACATGAGTTCAGTCATCAGGGAAGCTGTAGTGCAACAGGCAGCTGATGTGCTGTTTTCAAGGAGCCGTTTTGGCAGTAAGGTGTCTGGTGTAGTGACGGCTGGGAATCTCATATTTGGGCTCCAGTACGATGAGAAGATGACAGTATCCCCAGTTGGTTGTAGCTGTTAGCATGCTGCTAGCATTAGCAGACTCCTTGAGCTCGGCGCTGTGCTGGTCCTTCAGGTGTTTAATCAAACTGCTTGTGATGAGGGAGTAATTTTTCCTCTTTAGCAGAGCACAGTTAGCAGCCTGCTTTACTTTTATCATCACTTATATTCATTAATGTTAATCTGCCGTGACGTAGTTCTGGATGCAGTGGTATCAGAGTACTTTTAGGAGTGAGAGTACGAGTACACAAGTCAGTATCGGAGCTGATACTACTGCTAATACTACTGCTAATACTACTGGTACTGGTATGGGTTCATCCCTAGTGAGTCAGTCCGGAAGGAATGAATATGACACAGGTTTTTTACAGATTATTATGTACATCTAGATTTTGTAAAGATGACTAATATGTAATATTTATGCTATAGCATCCTTGATAATTATAAATAATGCACATTGTGGAGGAATATTCCATCAGATTCATGCAGGTGTAATATGGATGGGTGTATTTAGTCTGATGGGCCTGGCCTGTCTCTGGCAGAGAAACCAACGTTTAAGATGCTATAGAGTCAACACACTCACACAGCTGGCTCCCTGTCAGAATGGACACAACATGACACAACATGACTGAGGTATGTAATCCATGTTTCAGTTTAACTCGTCAATAGAATAAGCACTTCTGGTTATATTTATACTGCAAGGTGTTAATAAAAGGATAGGACACCATCCATCTCATGAATGCATGTCTTGTTCACTGTGTTGTCATTATTAAACAAATAATGTGTGAATCTTATCTGACAACATATGTATTTGATAACATTGTCGTTTGATTCTGCGATAAATACAGTATATTGTGGTTGCTATACAATGTACAGGTATAATGTAATTAATCATTAGTGGTGTTCAAATGCTTCTGTCAGCAGTTTTTAAAAGCAAGAAGCTGGTCAGTAAACCTGAGATGATCTTGTCCAGAACCATCCAGTTAGTACTGGATGGTTCAGTGATGGGAAGCAAACGATCCCAGTTAGGACCAACACTGACAGCAGCTGTAGAAGCTGTTTGGATCTAATCTAACTGCATTATGAGAAGATCCAAAGTGTACCTGCAGGAGAACCTCCTCAGCGGCATCTGTCCCACGTCCTGGATAAAAGCGATCTGAGCTGGGAGACACACAACACCTCTGTTAACAGATCCCCACACTTTGTGAACAGACACACTCACTCAGTGACTTTACACACACCTGATTATTCAAGTGAAAATCATTAAAGAGTCCTAACATTTATTAACCAAGTCAAATATGTCATTCTTCAGTAGTGTTTGTAGTAGTGACAACAACACAAAACCAACATAAGGTGTAACCACAAGCATTTCAAGTTAGACAATAGGTTTTCATACTTTGCTTGTGTGTGTGTGTGTGTGTGGTTGAACTGTGAACCTAACATAATGCTGAGAGAGAGAGAGAGAGAGAGAGAGAGAGAGAGAGAGAGAGAGAGAGAGACGTTCCTCTGAACAGTGTTAACTGTGAACCAGATTCCTCCACCATGAACAGAGTAACTCGCACAACTCATTGTTGCTTTTAGCAACATAAATAAATATAAATCTATCTTTAAATTGAGTAATTTACTAAACAAAGACAAATCTTCTGGTAGGTGAGAACTGACCTCAGAACAGACTGTAGGAGAGCAGACTGGAGGAAAATCTATTTCCATCCCATGATGAACATCAATGCAGCAATAAGTCATGAACACTGTGTTCATGATGTGATGAGTGTGTTCTTTACACATCTGAGTAGTTTTAATGGGCTGTATTATACTTGTATAACTTGATAAAAGATTTCATGTTGAATTAATATTTTTATTAATTTATTTTTTATACAAAGTCTTGAACGACTTATTTTTCAGTGACCTTATTGAACCAAAGAATGTCTTTTATTTGCTGTAACTTTTCCCAGTGAAGTGAAGTGTGTAATAAATGCAGGTTATTGATCATCCTGTCCTTGTGATCACTTTGTTTTAAGTGTTTCACGTGGAAATAAATAACCAAACATTTGGTGTGTGTCCACAGTCTGTGTCAGCTCTGTCCACCGGGCCTAAAAGATTTCTAGAAACACTGTAGAAGATTTGAAAATCATCATACACTACAGAATATTATTCAGATAATCATGTCAGAGGGAGTGATGCACCACCTCACATCATCTCTGACATGTCGTCATGGAGACTGACAACCTGCTGTAATAAAACACGAACAGGATGAAGGAGTCTGGATGGAGTGGTTGGGAGAAATGGTCGACACAGGTCGTCAGTTCTTCAGAGTGAACTGGAGGTGAGAGTCAGTGTCTGTCGACAGTCGTACGCTAGCTGACATTAGCCTCTAGGCGTATAATGTTTACTGCTGTTGGCAGCACGTCAGCTGCTTCAGGGAGTCTCTCTTATTGGCTGTTGTGGTCCTGCTCAGAAAGTAGTGAAATCATGCAGACTTTGAGTCCTACATATCAGAAATGTTTCATATGACTAAGCATATTGTGAGGTTTAGGCTGGATGTGAAAATGTCTCACATAATCAGATCATCTGGTCCAAACATCAGTACTGATGCTTCTCCTCTTAAATCAGTCCACCTTTAAGACGTTCACAATGAAGTGTGTGTGTGTGTGTGTGTGTGTGTGTGTGTGTGTGTGTGTGTGTGTGTGTGTGTGTGTGTGTGTGTGTGTGTGTGTGTGTTACCTTGGCTCCTCATAGGGTTGTTGAGTTTGGCCAGGTATGGCAGCAGTTCAGTATTCAGGCAGACTGGTGTCAGACAGAAGCTCCTGAACAGCGACTGGGCAGCCAGGCAGTTCTGGTGGTGCTGACAGGAACAACAGTCTCATTAAAGTCTACAGACAACTTCACTACTACAAACCACACAAGACACATTAGAAGAAGCTGAGTCCAACACTGACGCGCTGATAATCAGAGAGCACATATCTCTGACAATGTCACAGTAACTCAAATCTGAACACAGGTTTGTACCAGTCGCTGTATCACAGCCATGGTGACGCTGCTTTCCTTGCCTCATACCATTCAAACAACACCCCTCCATGTTACTGAAGCAACAGCCCTGGTGTGTCTTACATTCTTGTTGACCAGCAGCCAGCTGGGTTTATGCAGCGGTCTGAAGCCTACAGACACTTGTCGAGAGTTGGAGTGAAGGAGCCCCCTGGTGGCCACTGCAGACCCGTACTCCCCCATGGTGCTACGACTCTGAAAACAGAACAGCAGAGCACAGGCCTCTAGACACACCACTCTGATACGTGCGAACAGCTGGATCAGAACAGTTAACACACAGGCAAAAACAATGGAATCACTCTGTACCACACGGTTCTCCTGTAGCCAAACACACACAAGTCAAGTCTCGTAGTGTTATTGTTCTGTGGTGTGTGATAAGCCTTAAAGCTCCTGGATGTACTTATTTAAAAGTTGAGCTGTGGGTTTAACACAGGTAAGGGCATGGAAACGGTGAAATGTTATTTCATTGTGAGAGCATCTCCTTATGTATAATACACAAACCACAGACACACCATGTTAATATTCTGTCAATTGAACCAATTTGTCTTCAATGCCTATAAAAGACTGACCGTCCAGTCTGCAGTGAGGAGGTCAGCATCAGACAGGTACTCGCTGGCTTGGTCCACGTCCTCCACCTCGGAGAAGAAGTCCAGGTAGTTCTGGTGGAGGTACAGGTTGAAGAACTCTCCAGACATGTGTGAGCGCTCAACCACCAGCTGAACAGAAAGACATACAGATGAGTCCTGAATGCTCCCAACGGTCACTGTAGCAGGCTGCCAAAAGGTTTGTACCTCCGGGTTTACTAGTAAGGCCTCTCTGTGATGACGAGACAGGTGAGATGGTAGACCAGGTCCAGGGGAAGGTTCAGCTGCTTCACAGCCTTCACCAGGCCCTCCTGTTAATGACAGGCAAACCAAACATTTGCACCTGTGTGTCTGAATGAAGTCATGTCACATTTGATCAAACAAAGATCTACATAGTTAGTTTGTGTCAATACTATGTGACCACTGCTCCATGACTGTTCTACTCAGTACCTGACTGGTTACTACTGGAGATGAAAAAAGATGAAAGAAGCTCAGTGATGTGTTCAAACAGTGGATCACTGCAGCTTGTGAAGAAATGCTCCAGGAGGAAATGGTGCATTTGTTCATCCACATTCGGTGCTCCAGTGAGTATTTGGGACAGTAGGCGAGTGTATGTGTGGCTGAGTCAAAATGATCTACAGTAATTAAGCACCTACTATGTTGATGGCTCACTGATGTCTCATTAATCTCTGTGGCACAGGGTAAGAAGAAGAAGAAGAACAATAAAGATAACAGGCAGCAGAGAGACAGGGTTGTATGGAGACAGAGAGATATGACTCACGTTTGCAGTGCAGGATCTTTCCCAGCGCTCTGAACAGGAAGAGAGAAACATCTTTCCCTCCTACAGCCTGCTCCTCATCCTGCTCCTTCATCTGACCGGACTTCTTCATGTGGTTTGCTCTTGAAGCAGCTTTGCCCAGTGACGCTACAGGTCTGTCCCTCTTTATCCTTAGCAGCCCCTTTTCCAAAGACGTGTCTGAAGGGCCATGGGGTTGTTAAAACAGAGGAGCGATTATGTGCAATGTGTTCACTCAAGACTCCCCCTCTGGTGCGGTGGATGAAAATACTTCTGACCTGGGAGGGAGGAAAACTGGAGGCTGTTGACGGCACTGCGAATATCTCCTGAGCTTCCTGAACACAGCATCTCCAGCAGTGGTTGGTCTGGTACGCCCATCCTCCCACAACTCTGCTTAGAATCAGAGGACATATGTAGCAGAAAACACAGGAACTACTGCAGAATGTGTATCAACTGCAGGGCTTCCTATCACCTTTCCTGCCTCCAGAGTTGAAATTCGAGTTAGGACCTTCATCATTGTGGTCGGAGCCACCGGATTAAAACTGGGAACAAAGAACACACAAAACATTGATCAGGGTAATCCTGTGGCTTGATTTGTGTCAGCCCTGTGATGAACTGGTGACCTTTTCAGGATGTATCCTCCTTCTTGCCTGATGCCAGCTGTGATAGGCTTCAGGCCCCCACAACCCAGCTACGGATAATGGATGGATGTCATACTCAACAATCTGCTGCTGACTCCATTTCTATTTTTTATCAATAAATTTCCAGATTTATTTCATTTATATAGCAGTTCAAAAAGGGGGGAGATAAGAATGATTAAAAGTGAACCAGGTTTCATCATATTTTAAAACCTAAAGAAACAGATAAACAGAATAAAGTGGGCCCTCACAGATGCAGCCTGTCTATTGGCCTCTGGCAGGTCGTTCCAGGCCAGAGGAGTCGCTACAGGAACAATCCTCCACAGCCTTTTCTTCAGTGAATGGGGCACAGCCAACATGCCATGATGGGAGGATCCAAGGGATCTGGTGGTGCTGTAAGAGCTTTAAAGCTTCTGAGATATCCAGTGTATGTATATATGTGGGCGAGACAATGAAGATTTGTAAGCAATGACACATATTTTAAGTCCAACCCTGAAAAGAACAGGGAACCAGAGTAAGAAAAAATGAGGCTAAAATGACACTGTGAACGCACACAGCGAGGTGGAGTTGTGACGCCGTGGGCTGGTCCTGTTTGAACAAACCGAAGGGAATTCATTTCAGCATCGTTGTGCAATGTCCATCTGAAAGAGGCTAGTGTTCAAACAGGTAGAGAAGGAGAGAACAACAGGGACTGAGGAATCAGTACTGTTGGCACTGGAGAACAGGCTGGGGGTAGTGGAGGTGATCATTCAGAGGTGAGTTGGGGCAGACAGTTTTGATATGGGTAGAGGAAGCTCCTTGACAATTAAAATAACCCTGTGGTCAGACACAAAGATGTCATGTGAAACAAAATTGCTAAGCAAAAGACCAAATGTCAGGACTAATTTAAAGAATAACTTAAAAGAGTGAATTAGATGCAGAAAATAGTGGCTGATAGTTGTAAGACAGCAGACATGAGTATTAAAATTGAACGACTGACAAGACAACAGAAAGGAGCTGATAAGATTCACTAAAAAGACTGATTTGGTGGTTAAAGCAGTGGCTCCCACAGGTGGGTCGCAGGAGATTTAATTTGGGTCGCCAAATAAAATAGCTATGACTCTATTTTACTATAATTCTACAGATATGTCTGCAGTACATCTTTCAGCCACATGAGAGAGCGTGTTTATCCAGCTAGAGACCAGACTGCTGCAGGTAATGTTAGCTTAGCTACCGCCCATAGACTGAATGCTACACCTGATATGCGGGTTGTGATCTCCTCTTGTACACCTGACTGGAACAATACTAAAGTACAGGCAGGCCCACTTATCACACATTAGTAAGGTAAAGCACATAACAGGCCTGATGAGATGACATGGAATAACCTGATATGGTTAAAACATGTGATTGACTGTTTGAGAACAATAGTAGCAGTACTTACAACAAGCCTACTTCTGATAATAACATGAGTATAAAACTTCCAACAAGAAGTATAGCCTATTTCTTATAGTACTGAATGTTGACTGAATATTGCTCAGGTCATTATAACATCGGATCTAATATGAAATGCTTATATTCTGTTTGTTTTATTGATGAGAGGGAAGAACGAGTTTGTTAATTACACCAAAATATACTTAATTTGTCTCATATAAATGTGAACATCTTTCAATGAGTGGCTGTTTACTCAGACTCAATACATTTTCTCATTTATAAAGTAGCCTACTTAAAATGTTGTTATTTTGATAAGAGGAGATTAAAAACAATGAGATACCACACCCCTCCTAAAGGCACTGATTAGATCGTATCTATAAAGTATTTAAAATATGTCCAGTATATATTTTCAATAACCATACAATGTAGTTGTAATTTAAATGTATAGCCTATCACTTTGAAATGGCTGGTTTACCTATTCAAGATGATATGATGATGCAGATGGCAGTAAAAATGGTCAGAAATGTTCATTTATGCACAAATTGTTAGATAAGGCCTAATGTGATTTGGGTCATCACGATGGTTTGTCATTTTAAAAATGTGGGTCCCCAGAAAAACACTTTGGGAACCACTGCTCTACAGACTAACATACAAAAGGTCATTTACCATTTAGAACAATTCCTAGAAATGTTAAAGCAGTAGAGAAAGCTGGAGAGCAAGTTGAAATATTTCTGTAGATGCCAGTAACCTGGGCTGATGAAGGAAGGTGCATTTAAGCAGGTTTCACATCCAGCTTAGTGGAGGACATCATGTCTGGGTCTATAAATGATTTGTTCATTAAGGACCCCACATTCGGTTTCAATAGGTGACCGCTTGTTTAATAATGATGGGATTATCAGGAATGACACCTCTGATGGTTGTATCATCAGTGTAGCCATGTTGCATTGCAGTAGCGTTGATGTGATGTATGTGTACTTACAGCTGGTATGGTTTGCAGCCTACTGCCAGTCAAACTCAACATTTTACTGCAGCAGCTTCACAGCAGAACCAATCCCAGCTGACATTGGACAAAAGGTGGACTGGTCACCAGTTAGTCAAAGAGGTGACACAGAGACAGACATTCCCACTGGATAGTGTTGAATTAGTATCAACACAACAGCCAATTAAAACACATCAGTGCATAGCAGACAGGCAGTAAGATCTGATGAAAAAGGAAATAAGGAACATGGATGGGCTGATTCTCTATTGAGGCTTTTGCATGTAGTTAATCAATCAGTCACACCAGGCTGGAATCCCAGTTTGTATGTCTTTTATGAGTGTGTGTGTGTGTGTGTGTGTGTGTGTGTGTGTGTGTGTGTGTGTGTGTGTGTGTGTGTGTGTGTGTGTGTGTGTGTGTGTGTGTGTGTGTGTGTAAGGTGTGCCTCTCAGAGTATGTGTATTTTATGCAGTGCAGACAGGAGGAGCCGTGATAACCCAGGATGATAATGTCTTCTGCTCCCTGCCAGGAGGGATTTACACAAACCACAAGGAAGACTGTGGTGACTGAAATAAATGTGAATTAAATACTGGCTTATATATAAATATTGTTCTTGGATAAGAGAAATATTAAAAGGAGATCATGATTGAAATATTAATGTTAAGGTTGATGTGGCACAAAAACGTGATTCTCTCACTGCAATTCATAATGTTGCACTGTCCACTTAAAGTTAAATAGTATTTATATTTTACTGCTGTAATGATGGTATAAACCTTGCTAAGTGTTAAGTCTACTGTGAAAATATATGAATATTCACACGGCTACACAGAGAGTACTCGCTGATCTCATTTATCATGTTTTAACATCTGAAATTTAATGCCTCCTTATGTATTAGTATTAAATTTAAGACTATGGTATCAGAATTGTATCATTATTAAGTAATGGGCGCCGATTTTCTCGGTGTTGTTGAAACACAGCCAGAGTAAATATTTTGGAACCCATATCTCGACATAGTTATTTCATCTCTGAGCTGTTATTCCCCTGCAGATGAGTGAAAAATACATGTTAATGCTTATGGTCATGAATGTACTAGAACAATGTTCCTTCATCAGTCCACAGTGGGGACTGAAATGCATCTATCAGGGTTGTGTGGGGTCTAATGAGACTTTCCATCCAATATCCTAGTTACAGTGTGGAACCTGATGCTGCTGATGTCCAACTCATCCTGGACATCTCTGGGGAAAAGGAAGCGCGAGCTGCTGTCTCCACTCAAACTGTCTGACACTACGAACACCAGAGGACATCGACTGGTCTTCACAAAGCGCCTGGAAGACATACAGCAGGACATAATGTCACATAGACCAAGGAGAAAAAAACAGACTGATGCATATAGAGGTGAACAGTATGAATGGACACTCTGTGCTGTAGAAAGGCTTTAACCAGGCTCATTAAACATGGCTTCATAAAAACAGTAAGTAGAGTTCCAAGACCTCATTATTCTGTTTTACACAAAAACCAAGAGAGAGACAGAGTTAAAGCAGTGGTACCAGCACAGTGCTGCTATCTTTAGCCTGACATAGGGCCTTAAAACTGTTGTCATCATAGCATCTGGGTACTTTCCTGGTTTTCCTACATGAAAGTATGACTAAAATAGGAAGAATGTGATCTGACCTCAGGATATCATGCAGGTTCCCAGGCTGTCTGTAGAACTGGTTTGGGAAATCCTGAGGAGGGAAAAGTAAGTGTTAAGTCAGGGTCGTGTCCAAAACAAACAAAACCAAGCGTTTCGTGACCTCAAATCAGTTTGACAACATTGGAAGAGAAGGTCACACAGTGTCTCAACAGACAGCTGTCAATGAGTAGTGCTGTCATGTCAAACACTGAGGAGCTGGTCAACAGGAATAGTCTTCAAAAAGAAGAAAAGTTCAAGCCAGTTTGTCTTTGTGACATTTCTAGGAATCTATCTGCGGATTTAAGAGTGACTTTCTCAGCCTTTTATTACATCCTTAGCACGACCCTGGAGAAAGTGGTTCTCTGAGTACTATAACAGCAGCTTCATCCACTACAAACAGCAGACAGTAGCACGGCACACTGTGGTGTATTGGTGGATGACAGAGGCACCATGTGCTGTTCAGGTTAGGGTCTCACCTCGTTTCTAAACGTGGACTGTTGAATGTGCTTTGTGTGCAAATCGATTAGTTTGAAGCAGGAAAATGTTTGAAGGAATATTATGTCTTTGGTGAAACTGGACCAAACAAATGTGGGTGAAGCTCTGAACACTGGCTACATGGAATAGTGCTAAACTTAATGGTGAGATACGCGACAAAGTCGCTAAAATGCGAGATGACTAAAAAATGCTTTGGCTGAAGAACCGTAGTGTTAAGTATTTAGCAGGTAACTGATTAAGAATCAACAGAAAACGCTTCCAGAAACACAACAACAACCAGAGAGCAGGAAATATGCAAAAGCCTAAATACGTTTTTAACTACTAGATATATTAAATGTTCCTCACAAATGATCAATGATTTATTCTTCATTTAGTAGTATAAACATTTAACAAGATGTATTCATCAATGTATTAACAACATATCGGTTCATTTGTTATTCCACTTAACATGACACATCATTGTGAAATGAATTTCAAGTTAATAGCCAAAGCAAAATCACACTCAAGGACAAGAGAGAACCACAAACTTTACATCACAACAGTCTCTTACGGTCCATGTCTAATGATAGTGACAGCAGTAGCAACAGGAAGTGTTTTCAGGTGAGGTGCAGTACATACCTCTACCAGTAGGAGCTTCTTTTCTGCTGCTCCTTCATCACCCAACATCTTCAGGCAGTTGTACTTGTTGGCTCTGAGCAGGAACTCCTGGAACTGGGCAAACTGGGAGCTGCAGGACCAGCCATTATTGCTCCATCCTCCTCCAACATACAGAGGAGTAGAGACACAATGAATACAAAGAAAGCTGACACAGGACAGTGGTGTAAGCATCTGTGATGAGTCATCACACACCCAGCATCAACTGCTCTCTGACACATGATTGGTTCATTTTTTCTGATGACAGGAGCAGCTGTTCAGCAATGAGCTCTGATTCATGTTCATGGTAACTTCTTGTCAGTTCTTAGTTTGACAGTGAGACTGATGAGTATGAAGTCAGTAGGACAGTCATGATTTGTCCTCACCATACTGACTGCTGCTGTACGGCTCCAGATTGGTGGGGTTGGTCCACTCCTGGACTCTGAGGCCCAGTTCCAGAGACAACACCTGGACTGTGGCCGTCTTTCCACAGCCTGAAGGTCCTGTCAGCAGTAAGATGCCACCCTGTAGATGAGGAGAGGCTGGCTACATTTTAACCTTCAACTTTACTGAAGACTTCCACAGACAATAGTTTAAGATCAGAATATCGCAGACGACAAGAGTGACTCGACATTAGTCCTCAGACAGATGTGCTGTTATTCACATCACTAGAGAAAACGTTGGAACTGGGGCAGATGATGCTCGGACACGAGGTTTGGAGCAAACATCGAGTTACTGAAATCATGAATTATGAAATCATGAATTATGAAATGAAAAATAAAAATTCAAGTACCTGTGGTGTATTTGTGTGAACTCTGATCCACTTCTCCACTTCTTCTATCTTCTTCTTGTGGACAGCTAGCTCAGCCTATACAGACATAATGATAATGATAATGATAATAATGATAATGATAATAATAATGATAATGATAATAATAATAATAATAATAATAATAATAATAGTAACATTACTTCTACCTCTACCACTTCTAATACTAATAATAATTATAATGATAATTATAATAATAATAACAATAATGATGATAACGATAACGATAATGATAATGATAATAATAATAATGATAATGATAACGATAATGATAATGATCATAATAATAACAATAATAATAGTAGTAACATCACTTCTACCTCTACCACTTCTAATACTAATAATAATTATAATGATAATTATAATAATAATAACAATAATGATGATAACGATAATGATAACAATAACGATAATGATAATAACGATAACGATAATAACAATAATGATAATAATAATAATGATAACGATAATGATAATAATAATGATAATGATCATAATAATAACAATAATAATAGTAGTAACATCACTTCTACCTCTACCACTTCTAATACTAATAATAATAATAACCTTCATTTGCAACACCTTTTGTAGAAGAAATGCAGCTCAAAGTGCTTTACAACAAATAAATGACATCCATCCAGTGCTTAGAAAAAAGACAGATCATAAAGGAGGAGGAAATAAATGTAAACTTGACTATAATAGTAAAAATAGAGAATAACAAGAATAACAGGAGCAAAAATAGGCTGAAATAATGATGGAATTAAATACAGAATAATCATTAACATGAAGCTAAGAATAACATACATAAATACATAAAGTCAAGTAAAAGACAACATTTTAAAAAATATTGCAGAAATGCAAGTCGAGGTTCAAAAGCCCATCTATGGAAGGTGAGTTTTAGCTTCCTGTCTGAGCTGGCTGATATATGGGTTGTGTGTTCATGAGTTTGGGGCCACAACTAACAAAAGTTGCATCCCAGATTTTCTTTGGACTGTTTCTGGGAATCTCCAATAACCCAGCAGCAAAAGATCTCAGTGTTCTTGAAGGCAGATAGTGAACAAGGAGGTTAGCAATGTAGCTTGGTGCTAGTCCATTACGAGCTTTGTATATAAGGAGGAGCTTGAGGTCAATTTTAGATGTAACAGGAAGCTAAAATAGGAGCGGCTGTGGCTCAGAGGTAGAGAAGTTGTCCATTTATCAGAAGGTCGGTGGTTCGATCCCCAGCCCCTGCAGTCTACATGTTGAAGTGTCCTTGGGTAAGATACTGAACCCCAAGTTGCTCCCAGTGGTTGTTCCTTTGGTGTGTGAATGTTTACTGCTCCTATGAGCAGGTGGATCCTTGCATGGTACGAATGCCTCCACTGAATGAATTATGGATGAATGCTGGCTGCTGTTGTAAAGCTTTGAGTGGTCAGTCAGACTAGAAAGGTTCTATTTAAGTACAGCCCATTGACCATTTAAAATTGGACTGTGTTCTCTCCTCTTGGTTCTGGTTTAAAGTCGAGCTGCAAACTTCTAATTAGATGACGTCTAATCCATACTGTTGTTTTTTAGGGAGGCCAGTAAATACAATGTTACAGTAATCAAACTACATAATTATCCTGCATCTTTTTGATTTATGAATGGTCATACTGTACGCTACTAGCTATGTTTCAAAGAAGAAAGAACGCTTCTGTCACCTTAGTTAATGTGGGACTTGGATCAGAATGATAATGTTATCAGAGATAACATTATCAGTGACTGGAAGGTTCAGTCTTAAAACTTTGTCACGACTAAAAATACATGACAAGAGCCTTAATTAAAATAACCAACTTAAACAGCTGGAGGAGGGGTGAATAATAGATATCAGCTGTAAAGACATGCTGACCTGTCCAACAACTTCAAATACAAATGTTTGGATTTGGATTTTGGATGAACATTCGTTCATTCGTTTTTCAAAATAAAACCAGAAATAAACAAACAAGAAAGCACTCGTTTTTTCAATATTCCTTTCCAAAACCAAAATGAAAAAAGGGATAAGGACTCGTTCTCCGATTTCAAATTTTGAGCTCAAATCAAAAATGGAAAAAATGGATAACAAGCACAAACTTTCCATTTTTTTTTTTTTTTTTTACATCGGACATAAGTGGCGTGAAGTGAATCAAAAAATATCCAGATATCACATGAAGGATGAAGTAATCACAGGTTTTTACATAACTTAAAGGTGTGATCGTGGTGGCACGGCGAATTTCAATATATCACCATGAAAGAAGAAAAAGAAGAAAAAAAATTCACATGGTGCAAATCCATATCCTGCATCCCCTACGTTTTCAAATATCTATAGTCAAGTAGTACAACATTAAACATATTTTTAAAGATAAGGGAAACTTGTTGTAAGGAGCATTCCTTTGCTTTCAAACTTTATTTATCGTTTCAAAGAGTGACAAAACATGAGGGACTTCATGGAAGAGGTTCGAATCAATCTGTAGATAAAAGGCTCATTGTAAGACCATGAAAACACAATGATACTGAGCACCAGATGATGATACACTCATGAAAACATAATTATGAATATTATACCAGATTTCTGCCTAATGCCTTATTCCCCTTCTGCCCCTGAGTCCCACTAAAGCCACATTTCCACAGCGTAGTACCAGCTGTACTCTGACTCCAGTGGGTGCCCATTTGCATTAAGACCAGTTATTGGCTAAATGAAAAAATCTATTCATGGAAACCAAAACAAATGTCAACAGTGCTGATGCTGACCTGTGAACGGGGCGAGTATCTGTCCACCCAGGGTTCATCCTGGTCCCTCTGTGCTGACTCTCTGTGAGTATCTGAGGTGCCACCCTCTCCTTTCTTCTTCCTAGGCTTCTTAGGCTCAGTCTGGAAACAAAAACCCTGGCTGCGCTTTCTCCTTCCAGGCGGACAAGAGCTTCCTCCTGGAAAATCAGCGAAGGATGGATCCACCCAGCGGTTCAGCTATTAGAGATACAGTCAAACCAAAACGATTAAAGATTCATAAGGAACAGCTGTAAAAGAATATCTACAATAAGTAAGCATTTACAAATTACAGCCAAATCCAAACAGAGGCACCATCAGGAGATGACATGTCCCACAAGATCGAACTGTGTATCTGCATGAATACAGTTTAACAGTCAGTTAGACATAAATATCAAAATCATGCAAAATCATCACAAAGAAATTCAAGTGTTGAAACAGAAAAATTCTATTGTTTTTGAAAATGATACATGTTTCTAAAAAGTTGGACAGGGTCATGTTTACCACTGTGTTGCATCACCTCTTCTTTTAACAACACTCTGTAATAATAAGTGAACTGAGGAGACCAGCTGATGTCATTTTAAAGTGGAATGTTTTTCATTCTTGTCTGATGTAGGATTTCAGCTGCTCCAGAGTTCAGGGTCTCCTTTGTCCTATTTTATGTTTCATAAAGCTCCAAACATTTTCAATGGGTGACAAGTCTGGACTGCAGGCAGGTCAGTTTAGCACCGGACTCTTTTACTACGGAGCCATGTTGTTGTAATACCTGCAGAATGTGGTTTGACTTTGTGTTGCTGAAATAAACAAGGCCTTCCCTGAAAAAGACTTTGTCTACTTGGCAGCATATGTTGCTCCAAAACCTGAATATATGGTTCAGCATTAATGCACAAATGTGCAGGTTATCCATGCCATGAGCACTAATGATATTGATGATATTGTTACTGTAGACGATGAAATCCACAAATTTTTTGTAATTTAACGTTGAGAAACATTTTTCTTAAACTGTTGCACTATTTTCCAGTGCAGTCTTTCACAGAGTGGTGAACTCCTCCCCATCTTTACTTCAGACAGACTCCGCCCCTCTGATGCTCTTTTTATACCCAATCATGTTACTAACCTGTTTCCAGTTAACCTCATTAATGTTGAGATGATCCACCAGCTGTTTTCTTTTAGCATTTCACTACTTTTACAGTCTTTTGTTTCCACTGTCCAACCTTTATAAAGGTGTTCATCATAACCCCCTATATAGGGGCCCAACAAAGCATATGTAAAATGTCACTGACTTCTGTCCAGTGGTTTCTGAGGAGATGAGGATGGACCCCATCAAACCTGTTATGTGCTGATAAACTCTATACCACAGGTTTGATGTGTTAGGCTTGTTTCATGAGAAAATACTAAATGGTTTTTGAGTTATAATCCAGACAGAAATATTTACAGACAGAGTGGATGGATGGCCAGACGGACAGGGCAATAGCTATATGCCAGGGAAATAATAGTGATGAGACAGAACCAGATGTGGAATGTAATTTACAAGAGGCAGAGGTAGTTGTGTGGTCAATGGAGAGCTGCAAGAACTGACGTAGGCAGAAATGAGGGTACGCCTGCAGAAAACTGGGAGAGAAAAAAATTAGTGGGTTTGAACGAACATACCCTGCTTGGTGCTGCTTTATCTCCCAGAGAAAGCTTGTTCATCCTCCACTCTGGTGTTTCACATTGAGGGTAGCAGTTCAAGGAGGAAGAGGGAATCTGGAAAGCAGCAGGCATAGTTGTTGGAGGGGATACTGTTCATGTAGCCACACAAGGCAGTAAAAGTAGAGCACAGTTATGGAGCCAGTATTCAATCAAGAGTATGTGGAAAAGTGAGTGGGGAGTTGTGTATCTGTATCTGTATCTGTATCTGTGTGCTCGTGCTCTGATTTGTAAATGTGTAAAATAATCTCTACATACTTTATGAGATCTAAGAATGTTTACAGGAGTCTGACAAATCTGCAAATCTATGTTCAGATCTGCAAGTGTATTGAGATTTGTAAATGTGTGAACCAATCTATCAATGCGTGCACAGATCTTAATGTCTGAAAGGTCTCTGGCTTCAAGGCGGTGGGAATACAAACTAGAACCTGTCACTTTTAAAAATTAACTTCACGACTGCCATGCAGAGATCTGCACATGCCTAAAGAGTGAAGTCTGTACCTCTGTCGTTAATGGTGGCACATACCAGACTTCTGAATGAAAAGCACTATATGTTAAATGTATTAACTGTTCTCAGTAAGTCCATTAATAAGCATGTTTACAGTCTACTTGACTGTGAGTGACTGTGCCTTCATCAGCTGCAGTCTGTCGGCATCAGGCGACCCTTTCCCGGCGTCAACTATGTCCAGGTCTCCCCATGCAGTGGGCGGGGGTCGCGTCCAACCAGAGTTGGGACGTGCACCTCTTCATTGGTTCCCCTAAGAGTGCTAACTGCTATTACCTATGAAGTCAAGTTTTCGGGCACGTTATACATGTATTATGCGGTGCGGTGCGGGGTTATGGTTGAATGGGGGTCGCTGAAAGGAAGGCAGGTCAACAACACATACACAGTTCTCCAGGAACACAGGATCAATACAACGTCAGTGGATAGTCGAGCTTAAATATTGCTTTATCTTTAGCTTAGCTTTTACCTTGTTACTGTGCTGCCAAACATCTTACACTATTTTCTCTGCAGAACAGGCTAATGTTAACTAAAGTGACTATGTTAAGCTAACACATCTCTGAATGAACTTACCCTGTTTGACCATTTGATGAACCAGAAGCAGACCTCGGTGTTTCCGTCTCTTCAGACTCTTGTTCGGGTCTAATGTGAACCGATGTGTGACTCAAAGTGGGACTTCAGTTTGTGTAACGGGGCAATTACCGGAACTACGAGGCAAAGTAAAGTTTACCTGTTTATCACTTCAGCAGCCATATTTTCCTAGGACGATAAAGGAAGCACCCGCCCTACTCTACCTCTGATTGGCTTAACCTGATGTCGTTGCTCAAACTCTATCCAATCATTACTTCTAACAACAGGGCAAGTAAGTCCTTCGCCATCCTGGAGAAAGAAAGTTGCTGGTCATTCGGGATGCCGCAAACTGATGTTCGTTGACGTTAAACTGACGTAAATCCTCGGTTCTACGCAGTTTGTGGTTTGTTTATGGAAATGTGCCCAGGTTTCTAACGCTCACCATTTTATCTGCTTACGATTATTTAGGTTTGTTTCCCAAACATTTAGCATGGAAATGAAATCGCCTCTAGACTGGCACGAGCAGATAATCTAATTATTGTGTCTTTAAGGTTGCCGTCATCAAAACACGTGTTGGGTGCTAGCAAACTATGAAGATGAAGAAGCGACCAAATATTCTGCTAACAGGTAACATGCACTTCTGGGACCTGTTCCATAATTAACGAGATTAAATGAACTGAAACAAATGAACACATCAGTCTGGGCTAAAACGGTCCAATAGATGCCCGTCAAGACGAGCCAAGCGGCTTTTACGAATTCCGGTAGTCGAGATAAGGAGTCGGACATGCTAGCTTCAAGCAGCCCGAGAGGTCGAACGCAGATCGAATCGATACACACAACCTGGAGGATTCAAACGTGTAGGAGCCTGCACTAGCTGCTGCAGCTAGCTGCTTTTTGCTGTTCTGCTGCCTTGCCAGCTCACTCCTTTCATACAGATGTTGATGTGACTCTGTTACTAGCTGCTAGCTCCCCTGTCTACCTTCAGAACTTTTATAAAGAACTGTTTGCTCAGTAAAGGAGCAACTGCCTCATCTTTAGTGTTAATTTTCTCTTCCAGGAACCCCTGGTGTTGGAAAGACCACTTTAGGAAAGGAGCTGGCCCAGCAGACAGGACTGACCTATGTTAACATAGGAGAACTGGCCAAGGAAGGTAAAACCCTGAACCAACTTTTACAACAAATGCAATCATCTGTGTTGGAACTTAGGAGCAGATTGTGTTGGTGATAATTCATGATTATCAATAATTATCATTACATATTTAAAAAAAATCAATAAATAGTAATATTGAAATGAATAATAATAATAATGGGGCAGCATCTCAGTGACCAATCAACCAAATACTGAGTAGTCTCAAAGAGGGTTCACTGAAGAATGAAGGTGTCTAAGAGATTTCATATTCCAGAGGTGAACAGTGAAGGATTGAATTCAAGCACTGACTCTTACAACCAGCCTTTGAGACAGTGTGTGTGTGTGTGTGTCTGTGTGTGTGTGTGTGTGTCTATGTGTCTGAGTGTCTGAGTGTTCAGATCCTCTCAGCGATGGGGAGACGTAATGATTATCTTATCAGTCAGAAACATGGTGAACGGCCGTTGAGCTGCTGCCCCTTCTGGTTTTTAACAGAGAAAACAATGTACCAGCCTTTCACACAGTAGCAAACTAACACAAGCAGCCAGTGAAGTTGGACAAAACACAAATCAGTTTGGTGTATTAAACACAACCAACTAACACCAAACAACAATTCTACCTTTGTGGCATTATTAATAGCAATGCAGCAAAACAGCACACTCAAATAAACTAACTCTGCCCAGACTTAAGCCTCCTCCTTGGTTCACTTAAGGAAGTGAGTTGAGTGTGTTTAAGTCAGTCTTTTGGATCCGTGGTTCCTCTGGGTGCGGATGCCGATGGGGGGAGACTTCTCACTCTCTTGGTTAGACGGTGGCTGATCCACGGTGAGATGGCGAAGAAAGCAGCGGAGTCGACTTCAATGAAGAAACAGGCTCGTCCTCTGAGCGCTGGTTGCACAGCGATCCTCTTGTGGATCCAGTGGTGCTCAGTTTAACACAAAGAGGAATCCCTCCTCGTCTGCTGAGGGGGAGATTGCACGGCCAAATTCGGTCAACGTGCTGTACGTGCGGGAGAGACCCCCATTAGACGCAATGGTTGTAGCTAGAGGCACAGTTTACGTGTCCTTGGTGACCTCATTTGTTCATGTGGCCCAACACCAGACTGAAAACCAACATCTGACACCGATACACCCTGATGGACCATTCTACTAATTAAAATTGCCCTTGTGCTGCTGTAGCTGGCTCTAATTATTGAGTCATATAGACTGGTGTGTAAATAAAGGCAGATAACGGCAGACGTCCTGAGTGTCTAATCATCCAGATTCTCTTTCCCCAGGACAACTTTATGATGGATATGATGAAGAATACCAGTGTCCAGTCTTGGATGAGGACAGGGTGAGTTAAATTCAACATGCAGGCTTTGAGCTGATCTGCACTCTGCCATGGTTAAACTCACTGAGCTTGGTTTCCGTGTGTACTTCATCATCCATGATGACGTAATGAAGCTAGGGATGGTATTCCTGCTGTCTCGTCCCTCTGATCCAAGTCAGCCAGACAGTTTTTAAATCCTGCCTCAAAACCCATTTTTATTCCTTGGCTTTCAACCCAGTATGAGTTTTGCACATGTCTTTGATTGTGGTTTTATTGCTTTTTATTGTAGAGTATGCTTTTACTGTGTGTCTATCTTATTTAATGACTGTACAGCACTTTGGTCAACGCTGTTGTTCTTAAATGTGCTTATAAATAAAGTTGAGTTGAATTGAGCCGCTTCTGACAGCAGAGCTCTGGATAACCTCAGAGATGAGCGATGGAGATTTAGCAGACATTTCACTGAGACCACTGGGAACTGTGTTATGCATGTCACCTTTAAATGATTTAAATATTAAATAACATGGAAATCCTGAATAGGAAATTGGGTTGTATTCATAAGTGATATTAACATGTGTTACAATGTACTAAATAAGTGATTTCTATTTTGATTAACTTACCGAATCCAGTTTACTTAAGGTTAAGCATTTGTATAAGCACACATATACAATCAGATATTTAATTCAGGCAGACAACTCGAGCTGCACTGCTACAAACACACACATTCACCTGACATGCCTCATTCTCAGTCATCATCAACACTTCCTCCCAGTTTGTTCCTCTATTTAAAGCTGCAGCAATTTCCCATCTCTCCCTCTTACTGTCAGTGCTGCTGCTGCTATAGCTTCTGCTATAGCTGCTATAGCTATAGCTGCTATAGCTGCTGCTGCTATAGCTTCTGCTATAGCTTCTGCTGCTATAGCTTCTGCTGCTATAGCTTCTGCTGCTATAGCTTCTGCTGCTATAGCTTCTGCTGCTATAGCTTCTGCTGCTATAGCTTCTGCTATAGCTGCTATAGCTATAGCTGCTATAGCTGCTGCTGCTATAGCTTCTGCTATAGCTTCTGCTGCTATAGCTTCTGCTGCTATAGCTTCTGCTGCTATAGCTTCTGCTGCTATAGCTTCTGCTATAGCTGCTATAGCTATAGCTGCTATAGCTGCTGCTGCTATAGCTTCTGCTATAGCTTCTGCTGCTATAGCTTCTGCTATAGCTGCTATAGCTATAGCTGCTATAGCTGCTGCTGCTATAGCTTCTGCTATAGCTTCTGCTATAGCTGCTATAGCTATAGCTGCTATAGCTATAGCTGCTATAGCTGCTGCTGCTATAGCTTCTGCTATAGCTTCTGCTATAGCTTCTGCTATAGCTTCTGCTATAGCTTCTGCTATAGCTTCTGCTGCTATAGCTTCTGCTATAGCTATAGCTTCTGCTATAGCTGCTGCTGCTATAGCTATAGCTGCTATAGCTGCTGCTGCTATAGCTATAGCTGCTGCTGCTATAGCTATAGCTTCTGCTGCTATAGCTTCTGCTATAGCTTCTGCTATAGCTTCTGCTATAGCTTCTGCTATAGCTTCTGCTATAGCTTCTGCAGCTATAGCTTCTGCTATAGCTTCTGCAGCTATAGCTTCTGCTATAGCTTCTGCAGCTATAGCTTCTGCTATAGCTTCTGCAGCTATAGCTTCTGCTATAGCTTCTGCAGCTATAGCTTCTGCTATAGCTTCTGCAGCTATAGCTTCTGCTATAGCTTCTGCAGCTATAGCTTCTGCTATAGCTTCTGCTGCTATAGCTTCTGCTATAGCTTCTGCTGCTATAGCTTCTGCAGCTATAGCTTCTGCTATAGCTTCTGCAGCTATAGCTTCTGCTATAGCTTCTGCAGCTATAGCTTCTGCTATAGCTTCTGCAGCTATAGCTTCTGCTATAGCTTCTGCAGCTATAGCTTCTGCTATAGCTTCTGCAGCTATAGCTTCTGCAGCTATAGCTTCTGCTATAGCTTCTGCAGCTATAGCTTCTGCAGCTATAGCTTCTGCAGCTATAGCTTCTGCTATAGCTGCTGCTGCTATAGCTTCTGCTATAGCTGCTGCTGCTATAGCTGCTATAGCTGCTGCTGCTATAGCTGCTATAGCTGCTGCTGCTATAGCTGCTATAGCTGCTGCTGCTATAGCTGCTATAGCTGCTGCTGCTATAGCTGCTATAGCTGCTGCTGCTATAGCTGCTATAGCTGCTGCTGCTATAGCTGCTATAGCTGCTGCTGCTATAGCTGCTATAGCTGCTGCTGCTATAGCTGCTATAGCTGCTGCTGCTATAGCTGCTATAGCTGCTGCTGCTATAGCTGCTATAGCTGCTGCTGCTATAGCTGCTATAGCTGCTGCTGCTATAGCTGCTATAGCTGCTGCTGCTATAGCTGCTATAGCTGCTGCTGCTATAGCTGCTATAGCTGCTGCTGCTATAGCTGCTGCTGCTATAGCTGCTGCTGCTATAGCTGCTGCTGCTATAGCTGCTGCTGCTATAGCTGCTATAGCTGCTGCTGCTATAGCTGCTATAGCTGCTGCTGCTATAGCTGCTGCTGCTATAGCTGCTGCTGCTATAGCTGCTGCTGCTATAGCTGCTGCTGCTATAGCTATATTCCTATATTAGTCCCACAGTGGGGAAATTCTCAATGTTACAGTAGCACAGTGTACAGTAGCACAGTGGGGAGGGGAAAATATAAGAATACAAATACTAAAAAAAAGATATTGTGTGGTCTACTGGGAGCAGTGCTGGTTGTATAATCTAACAGCTGCAGGAGGGAAAGACTTGGATAGCGCTCCTTCGCACACTCCAGGTGAAGCAGCCTGTCGCTGATGGAGCTCTCCATGCTGTTATGTGGTCCCGTATCAGGTGGGAGTCATTGTCCATCATGGCTGACAGTTTCGTTATCATCCTCCTTCCTCCCACCATCCCAGGACAGAGCTGGCCTTCTTTATCAGCTTGTCGAGTCTTTTCCTTTCCGACACTGAGATGCTGCTGCATTAAGTGCTGCGTTACACTGTTCTTGGTTTTAAAGAAGGAAACATTTTCTTGATTGCCGTACGTCTGGTTTCTAACGTATTCGCTAGGCACCTCAGTACCTGATTATGCCGCCAGGTATATTGACCTTGTGTTAGGCCGGTCTTGCAACCAACCATGGATGCTAGCTGGATGGTATAGCATTTGTAGACAAACTAATGGAACGAGGTAACAAGAGTGTGTGTGTGTCTGTGTGTGTGTGTGTCTGTCTGTGTGTGTGTGTGTGTGTGTGAGAGTCTGTCTGTGTGTGTGTGTGTGTGTGTGTGTGTGTGTGTGTGTGTGTGTGTGTGTGTGTGTGTGTGTGTGTGTGTGTGTGTGTGTGAGAGTCTGTCTGTGTGTGTGTGAGTGTGTGTGAGAGAGTCTGTCTGTGTGTGTGTGTGTGTCTGTCTGTCTGTCTGTCGCTCTGTCTGTCTGTGTGTGTGTGTGTGTGTGTCTGTCTGTCTCTGTCTGTCTGTGTGTGAGTGTATGTCTGTCTCTCTGTCTGTCTCTCTGTCTGTCTGTCTCTCTGTCTGTCTGCTCATGTTTTAACAAATTGACTGCAGCATTTTATTTTCTTGAACAAAACTGATTTAGGGACACATAATACCAGGTAGCTCCACACTGATTTATGTTCTTAACCAGCCATTAAATATGACCATAATTAACTTGTGTTCTTTAGTAGAAAACACATCAACTTATGTTAAATGCTACTGCTAACATATCGTTAGCGTTACCTTGTTGTGTCCGGTCCGCTCTGTGGACTGGATGCATAGACCGGATGTTTTCGGTTTAGGTGCTGCAGCCTGATGAAGTTCTATTGTGGTAAGATAATTCCATTGTACAGTAGACACACTGCACTATGTTTTGGGTTCGTTTCATCTTGTAGTGATCCCACACTTTGGACATTTTCTGTCATTTCCTCTGGGGTTGCCCTCCACTATTTTCTTCTGTCTCTTCCTCCATGATTTTGTAGTCCGTGCCACGTTAGAGCAACAGCAGAAGCAAACGCGCTGTGCCATAGAAATAACCATCGGTGTCAAACAAACGCTGTGTAGATGTCAGGATTTAAACAAAGCTTTTTAGTGATCGAGTTACTTGAGGAATCATTTCAGCCCTATTCACATCACTCCCCAATACATCCATATAAATATATCTGTGAGGAGTGATGAGGTCGAAGCCTAGATGCCAAACTCAAACACATTATATGTACAGAGGTATTTGGATACACCTCCTAATATGGAGGAGGAATAAAGGTATGGGGTTGTTTTTAAGGTTGGGCTCGGCCCCTTAGTTCCAGAGAAGGGAAACCTTAATGCTTCAGCACACCAAGTCATTTTGGACAAATCTGTGCTTCCGACTTCGTAGGACCAGTTTGGGGAAGACCCTTTTCTGTTCCAGCGTGACTGTGCCCCAGTGGACAAAGCAAGGTCCATGAAGACATGGATTAGTGAGTTTGGTGTGGAAGAACTTGACTGGCCAGCACAGAGCCCTGACCCCAACCACATCCAACACCTTTGGGATGAACTGGAATGGAAACTGTGAGCCAGGCCTTCTCACCCAGGGTCAAACATTCCCACAGACACTCTGAAGTCTTGTAGAAAGAATTCCCAGAAGAGTGGAAGCCGTTCCAGCTGCAAAGAGGGACCAGCTCCACATTAATGCCTATGAATTTAGAACGGTTCAAAGTTCCTGTAGGTGTAAGGGCCAGCTGTCCCAACACTTTGGTGTATGTTCTGCTGCTGTCATAATAAACATTTCACCCTCCTGAGTTTGACTGAACCACACTAGTTTTTAGTGGTTGGCTGAAACATTTGACTTTCACTACACAGCCACAATACACACACTTCACTACACAATACTGCTCCTCCTCCTGAACTGTCAGATTGTTCACACATGCCCTCAAACAGCTGTCTAATCCTAAATGTTAGTCTTTCCACTAAGAGTTCTTGTCAAGAAAATATGTAGTATTGTAATTGTATTGTTTCCTTTCAGCTTATTTGTATGTTGAATAACTTGATTTTGCTGTGAGTTGGTCAATGACTGTTAAGCAAAGTGGTGTGAAAGCACAAACATTTAGCATTACGGCTCCACCATTGTGCTACTCGAAATATCTGCCCAAAGGTTGGCACATTTGGAGTATGGACATATGGACGTGTTTATGAAAATACATATTCTCCATTTTTTAGTGATCTAGTGAGACATGAATAAGCTATTAAATTGTGATGATTTGACTCTATTCCAGTGTAGTTTTGACAGGTCTGTTTCTGGTAAATAACATACAACATAAGGCTGCGCTTTGACCAGGTGACTCAATACTTGTATTGTTTTAGCCTGTGAGCCAATTCCACAAATATTCCATGTTAAAAATTTGAGTGATGTCATTTTCAAAGGGTTATGAACAGATATTAATGTTGATGTAGGAAAGTGTGAGTGTGTATGTTTGTGTGTAAGCATGGCACAAGGCCAGCAGACAACTATAGTTACACAAACACATCAAAGACTGTGACGCTGTATGTGCATAAATTATAGGCTACAGTTTCATCATTGAGGAGATTACAAAGACAGTTTAGTCCCTCGTCACCTGAGGTGTGTTTCATTTTAAACTGAAGCATGCAGTAAATTATAAAAAAATTAAAATGATCACTACAGACTGACAGAGGTTGGATATCAAATGTAAATGTGACGTGTGATCCTGCAGGTGGTGGATGAGCTGGATGAAAAGATGATAGAAGGTGGTTTAATTGTGGACTATCATGGCTGCGACCTTTTCCCAGAACGTTGGTTCCACATCGTCTTTGTCCTGCGTACAGACAACACCCAGCTGTACACACGGTTAGAGAGCAGGTAACCTCCACCTCCATACACCCATCACATTACCTCCATCTTTGTTGGAGCCTATATATGTGTCTGTTGGTAAATAAGGTCACTCACAAAGTCCTGAATGGATTTTAGGCTTTCATGCAGTCCTGTTCATATTAAATATCTAAGGCAAATTATGGTCCACACAGCTTTTTGCATACTTTGAAAGGCTACCATGATAGAAGAAAAAGACAAATGCTTGTCTAACAATTATGATCAGTGTAATTATTAATTTGTTTCACTATTAGAGGAAAACACCCCCTCATGAGCAGATGCTCCTCTTGTTTCTGTCTCCTTTTGGACTGGCAGGGGTTACACAGGGAAGAAGCTGCAGGATAATGTGCAGTGTGAAATCTTCCAGACCATCTATGAGGAAGCCATGGAGGCATACAGGGAGGAGATTGTCCACCAGCTGCCCAGCAACACTCCTGAGGACCTGGAACGCAACCTGGAGCAGATAGTGCAGTGGACCGAGCAGTGGATGAAGGACCATAACTAGGAGATGAACTCTGCCTGCTGGTTTCCACTGGGAAGACTGTCGACAAAGTTATTTGGACAATAAAAAATTAATTCTAGCTAGTTTTCTAATCTGCATTTATTTTCAACCATATTTGAATATGCATGAAGTTTTGCGTCGCATTCTTTAAAATGTTATGTTTACACTGCAGTCTCATTTGTTCTTAAATAAATGACTATGGGAAACTGTTTTCTCACCATGTCTCAGTGGTAATTATACAATAGTTCAGGCTAGATTGATTTACTCTATTTCCAGAGCACTTCTCTAACTGTTACAACATTTATAATACAGTACAGAATAACAACGTGCTAAAGATAAGGCAGTGTAGCACTAGGTGTTTGAGGATAAAGTCGAATGAACTGACTGGTCTGAAATCTTATTTAAAAGGACACGACTCGACTAAGCAGCGAAATATTCAGGCAGCCAGTTTAAAGAGAGCAGACAGATGTCATTCAAGACGAGCAGCTGAGGTTTTTACCGAGGCTTTTTGATTAGTAATCAAGGTGTGATGAGATGGAACCAAGTATAAAGCCCTGGGCAGCTGTGGCTCCAGAGGTCTGTGGTTCAGTCCTTGGACCCTGCAGTCTACATGTCCAAGTGTCCTTTAGTGAGATACTGAACCCCAGTGGTTGTTCCATTGGTGTGTGAGTGATGGTGTGAATGGTTTTCACTCCTGTTGAGCAGGTGACACCCTCCATGGTGTCCTCTGTCACCTCTGGATGAATGGATGAATGCTGTTGTAAAGCTTTGAGGTCAGTCAGACTAGAAAGGTTCTATATAACAACAGTCCATTCATGTGAAAGTGATCAATTCTTTTAATCTGCTGGTCTGAAACATAATGAAAACCTGCCAGTTTACACCAATGATCTACCAGAGACAGTGTTTCATCATTTCCAGAGCACCTCTGTTCAACTTCTTTTTTGAATAGTGATGATCATGTTCCGAGTAAAACATCAACAGCTACCTAAAAGTATCCAAGGATTGTTTCAGATGAGAGAAAGTAAACATGACCTGAGAGGAACTTGTATATTTAAAAAAAAAACAATCAGTAAGAACCAGTGCAAAATATCACTGTGTCACATCTAAAGGAGTTAATTTATGGAACAGCTGCAGTGAAGAAATGAAAACGTGGAACACTAATCACATTTGAAAGACTCTTTAAAAGTAAATTACTGCACAGCTATGAGATGGAATTATGATACTTTGTTTGTTTATGACGTGATACATTTGTTGTGCTACTTGCATATTTGGATTAATCTGATTTGGATTAGGTGGACCTTGTCTGGTATTGAACATGTTTTCTTCTGTTGGTTTGATTGAAATGGACATTGTGGACACTGGTGGCAGAAAGCTGAATTTTTCAGTTTCATAGTTTAAGTTTACTGTTTAAACAACATGGGAGTGGGACAAGAAACTTAAACTTCTTCCTACTCCTTTTTGAACATGAAGAACATTTATTTGAATTATTATGTATTGTAATTTTGATATATATGCATGTATGTATATATATGTATGTAAATATATACTGTATACATATATGTATGTATTAATGTCTATGTATGTGTGTGTATATATTATGTATATATGTGTGTTGATGTATGTGCGTATGTGTATATGTATGTGTGTATATATATATGTTAGTTTTTTTGGTATATTTGTTGATTATATTTGCTTTTGTTTTCTTGCTTATACTTTTTATTTGAATTTTATTTTAAACATGTTCAAAATAAAAAATTATCTAATCTAATCTAATGAATAGCATATGACAGCTGCATTCATACAACTGATACAGTGGCCAACACAAAAGGTGTGTGTTTGTAGTGAGTGTGAGCGTCAAACAGTGACGGTGAGCAGAGGACAAAACTAGCTGTGAAGTTTTAACAGACGGGAGTGTTTCTCCTAAAATTTAAGAGACAGTCTACTCTTTCTTACATCTAGAACAATGCTATTGCAACCGTGAGGCACTGATTGGCTGCTGAAAGACATGGCCTGCCTTGTGTTCTAAAAGACACTATGAGCCAACCCCAGTCGAGGTGAGACAGACACACCGATGCAACTTTTCCTGGAGCATTGTGAAACGGGTTCCTCTTGTCATGAACCTCTGATCTGAAATGGGCTACAAGTGTCACTGTTTTAGCTGTAAAGAAAGACTTTCAGCCCGTACTTGTTCAACAATAAGCTGAGGGCATCTGCAGAAGCTCGGTGTAAGTTCAATCATGAGGCCTATGGCTGTTGAAGTGGTTTTTGCCTTTTTTTAAAAAGACTTTCTGCTCTTAATAGGACATGTTTGGCTGCCTGTTATGATGTGGTCATGAATGAGAAGAGTAATCTGGAATATAAACTGTGCACATAGGAAGTTCTGCAGAGAATCCAGAAACTGTTTGACCAGCTGAACTGAGAATCATTTTCGTCTGCAGAGAAAATGATCTTTCAGATATACAGTGTTGAATTATCTCATCTTGGATCAATCATCTGAGTCAGTTTCCTCTTTTATGGTTTGAATTATTTCAAACAAATCACTTGTTAGTTTGAATTTATTTGAGCTGTTTGAAGGGTGACAGCCCTATTAGCCTAGTTTAACCAGAACAGTCATTTATTTCCCATTTTAGTCACTGTAAAATCTAATAAAAATAATGAAAAATTATGCAGTCATTGCCTTAGAAAAATAAAGTAAACTTGAGATTTTAAAGTGAAATTAACTTATTTATCATGAGTGTGTAACTTGTGTGTTTTAAGTGTGCAATACTTAAACTAACTTGTTTACTATTGGCGCAAAACTTAAATTAACATTAACAAATAATGTGGAGAGGCAGGCTGAGGTTTATACTGCCAGAAATTAGCAGAGAGACTAATCCCTTATTAGGAAGTGGGGATTTAACATACAGTAGACGTTTTATTTTCAACAACCTGTTTAAAAAATTGAATATTAGATTTTACATTGCACAAGTAGATTTTACATTGCACAAGTAGGTTTTTGTGAACTTACCTCAGAGTCTGAGGAGGACTCCTGGGGAGCAGGATCTTGGGGGGGCGTCTCGGATCGGGGCGGCTGCACCTGACGAGTCCGACTGTGGTGGGTTGGGATCGCCCGACTGACCAGCTGCTGCGGAGCTAGTGGAGGGGGCATCTGGCTCAAGGATGGTGGGGTCCTCCTCAAAATAATGGTGAAATGATCTGTGTCTGTCAGCCACATTAAATCAGCAGAAGCCTACAGTCTGCAGTGAAGGCTGTAAAGATATTTTAGATTACTCAGAACTATGCAATGATAACAGTTTCATTCTTTTTTTGGATTACTACAAGGCTTTTGACTCGGTTGAACACAGCTTTATTCTCAGTTAACTAGAAAAATTTGGGTTTGGGCATTATTTTAGCAAAGCGATTCGAACGTTATATGCCAAGATGACACCACCCTTTTTTTTTTTTAAGATTCTGATCAGATATCTTGTGCTCTAGATATAATATATGTATTCTCTAAAGCTTCAGGATTGTACTTGAATGTAAATAAATGTGAATTACTTGCAGTGAAAGACTCTGTTAGTCGCTCAATTTCAAACATTCCTGTCAAAGATACAGTGACATACTTGGGGATCTCTATCAATAAGCACCAAAACTCTAGGAGTACTCTTAATTTCCCTCCAATCATAGACAAAGTACAAAGGAAATTTAACCAGTGGCTTCTAAGGGATCTGTCCTTAAAAGGAAGAAATTTGATAGCAAAAGCAGAAAGAATCTCTAGGCTTACATTTGCTGCTCTCCTTACATATTGATAATAAAACACTTAAGAACATAGACCGGATACTCTTCAATTTTTCATGGAAAAATAAAACTCACTACATTGAAAAGTCAGTGGTTATGGATACATATGAGAATGGTGGCCTCAACTTTCTGGATTTTAACACTTTGAACAACACATTTAAGATCAATTGGATCAAGCAATTCTTAAGAAAACCAAATTCAATGTGGAATTGGATTCCTAATCATTTACTCTCTAAAGTTGGTGGTTTAAAATATTTATTAGTATGCAATCATAACATTGAAAAGATTCCTATTAACCTTTCTAAGTTCCACAAACAAGCACTGCTTGCTTGGTCTATGTTGTACAAGCATAATGTTTCACCGCACCGCTATTCTATATGGAACAATAGAGATATACTGTACTAAAACAGATCTCTGTTTTTCAAAGAATGGTACAGTAATAACATTATCTGGGTGAGTCAGTTATTCAATCATAATGGTGTCTTATTTAGTTATCAGGAATTTCTTCAGCAATATCAGATACCTGTAACTCCTACACAGTTTGCCATAGTCTTCCATGCTATTCCCTCTGGTGTGTCTACGCTGTTTAGAGGCTATATATCGGCTTCTGTTCTCGATGCTCTTTCTACAGAAGTAACTGACTCACCCATTGGTAAAGTGTGCTTTAATCCTTCTGGTTGCAAGAACAACCGTAAGATCCATGCTTTATTTCAATGTAATATGGTTTCTGTTTCTCCTGGAATATCTTTCTGGAATAGTCATGGAAATAATTTATGTTGGGAAAAAGTTTGGACTCTCCCACAAAAATTCCTTTTAGTAAATAAGGTCAAAGAAGTGTCCTTTAATATCATTCATCGATGTTACCCTGTTAGATCCTTTTTTGTTCAATTTAAAGCTGATATAGACTTAAGTTGTGCCTTATGTGATGCCCATACTGAAACTGTTGTCCATCTGTTCTGGAAATGTACACATACCCGCAAGCTGTGGCAGGATATTTGTAGATTTATCTTAGAAAATATTATTTCTGACTTTGAACTTGGTTTGGAAAATGTATTTTTTGGTTTGATAAATTTCAACAATATGCATGATAAAGAATATTTTCTAGTCAACCTCATTATCATTGTTGCAAAATGTTATATTCACAAATGCAAATTTTCTAAAAGTAAACCCCATTTCAATGTTTTTAATGTACATTAAAAATATATCCAAATCCAAAAACAAAAAGGCTATTAAAACGTTGAGACTTTGTTCCCATTTCAATGTTTTTATTTAAGTTACTATTTATTTACAATAACCCCTGGCATGCTTCTGTGTTTTGGCATTTTATTTATTTGTTTATATTAATTTGATGTTTATTTCCTTCTTATTTTATTTATCCTTCTATTTCCTTTTTATTTTATTTATCCTTCTATTTCCTTTTTATTTTATTTATCCTTTTATTTCCTTTTTATTTTTTTAAATCTTTTTATTTCCTTTTTATTTTTGTTGTTCATATATGTCTATGTATTATTACTGTTATTGTTATATGTATTGGTTTATTTATTTGTAATTTGTAATGATTATAATTATAGAATAAATAAAATAAATTAATTAAAAATTAATTAGTTGCACAGCTAATTTAAAAAAACAACTGGAGGAGTCGTTTCCCATTCGGAGCTACACTCCGGTCCACAAGGTGGCGGTAATGCGTATAAAAGCTGTTTGCCAACCGCCAACACTAATCACAAGAAGAAGACGAAGAAGCAGCAACAGCTGGACCTGTAAACCTGACCGTAACACCGTATCCGGTTCAACAGGCGTGAAACCAAGGTGCGCCTCTGAGGAGCCACATTGTGATTAACGTCGTTTTTGAAACGTCACCTTGTAAACAGTAGGGCGATTATTTTGATCTGGACAAAACGTGGAAATATGATGATATACTGTATATACAATGGCAGTGGTTAACCCTAACCCAGGAGCTGCCCACCGGCTGCCCAGCGCTCGTAGTGCTCAGGATGCGTCATTAGATTAAAACAGGGCTCACGGTCATGAAGCTGGAAAGTCCAGGTGAAACCAGCTGCTCCAGAAGTTCAAATAGTTACCTGTAGACACAGGAAGGCCTCTCGGCTTACTTCAGGCACATCAGCATCGAGCCAAGGATTTAGTTAATGCCTTTATTAATTAGGGCATATCTGGGTAAAAATGTCTCAGAATGAGGAAGACGTCGACCGGTTTCAACCCTCAGTGGGTCTTCATCAGGGCGTGACTGGAAAGAGGTGCAAACCTGAGTGGAAGGCAGAGGTTCCTTATATAGATATGTTAAATCAGCATCACTGTAGATATACAACAATACGTCATGTGATGTTGAGATCAGTTATAAACATAGCTATAAATATGATACTTTTCCAATAACATCACTTCCTAGTTGCACTTCTAACAATAATAAAAGCCTCAATAACAGCAGCAACAGTGAGAAGAATTCTTCAGCTTAAAATCTGTTTGTTGATTAAGGCCTGGAAACACCAGAGCATTGAAGTTAAAAATCCAGTCAGTCTCTCTGGAGTCATTTATTCAGACCAAAGGCATTATTATATGATTATATCCAGGCAGGACGTTTTACATGCAGAGCTGATGAAGGGGAGTGTTAACGGTCTCCTGTTTGTCCACCACAGAGACCAGCAATAATGTCACAGCCCAGAATGATGCTGGTGGTGACGGCAGATGATTTTGGCTACTGTCCACAAAGGAACCAGGGGATTGTGGAGTGCTTTCAGGCTGGAGGCATTTCCAACGCATCTCTGCTGGTTAACGCTTCTGCTGCCAAAGAGGCCGCAGACCTGGCTAACAGGTAGTGGTTAAAAGATGTTCTGTGAGTGTAAAATCCAAACACGTCAGACCTCTGAAAACAGCTCGTGTCCGTTTTTTCTTAGTCCCTCACAGAACTGACCAAATATCTACAGAGGAAGAAGAGTCTTTATTAGTACCATGAAAAGCAGTGAGACACCTCAGAGCCAGTTAAATATGAATATATATTAATATTCCTTCATTATCAGCCTGTATCGTAGGAGCAAAGGTTTGTTTATCATCACATATCAGTGATGGAAAGGACATACCTGACAGGGACAGGTCATGTATTCAGACATACGTGTTAAAAGTTGTCAAAGTTCTACAGTTAGGAAATAATGAAATGTATTATTAAGAATTTGTTAGATTGTTTGTTCAGTGTCATAAACGCAAAAACAATCATGATCCCTATACACTTAATGCATTCTGCTATGAAACAATATAAATAATTAACAACCATTTGCATCTCCAGCCATTAACAGTAAACAATTTAAATTTGGATCTTTGCTCTAGTTTTGTTTGTTTTTTACTATTTTTCCAGTGGAGATATTCTTTGGTCCAGCCTCCTCAGACACAGGTGCATTGGAACGTATCAGTCTCTAAAAATGAAATCCTGCACACTGCTCTTCCTCTACATCACAGTTATTAACAATACTAACATTTTGGCCTGCCTGGACCATCATCAAACTGTTTCAAGCTATTGGTACAATGATGATCTTAAACAGAAAACGCTCAACCCCTTCTTCATGCACATGTGTGGGTTAGTGACTCTGTTGTGGGAATGTCTCAACTGAGGATGACGTGTTCAAACCGTCACATTATCTTCCACATAAAAAAGGAAAACAATCAGAAAAAACAAGAGGGATAATATTTACAAACAGTTCTTATCCAAGGGAGCTTTCATAAGTCATTCAGGGTCATGTAATTATATGTCATGTTTTATCTTGACTGGTTTTCATTTTTCTCGTGGTTCAAATCCCCTGATGGAGAGAGTGTGCAGAGTAAATATCCAGCATACCTCCATCCTCAAAGTTATCGTGTTTCTCTATGGCAGAGGGATTACAGCTTTAAGCCATGTTCGCCAAAAGGAATCCTATTTGAATGACTTTTGTATGAAACACAAATATGCATCACCTCATATATTTCTCAGTAGCAGCTCATGTCTTCCTCTGGCTGGAATGACTGAGGTACAGTAACGGACATTATAGGACAATTGGATGTTTAATTACTGCCACATCTCTTATTATTTAAGTAAGTCATTTGAATAGTCATGATCAGTTCGTCATATCTGTGTATGCCTCCATGTGCACAAGGCTACTGCAGTAAGTCATGACTGCACCAGTGAAAATAGTTGAAATCTGTATAAACAAATGAATTTAATGAATTATTTGCTTGACTTTGTTTTTGTCCTTCTTTGTCAGTTGAATGTATTGGGATTTGTGCATACTAAAGATTTATTATGAGATTGTTATCTAAGGTGGTCGCTAGGCTTATTCACTAAACATACCTTTCAGTTAACATCACAGGATGTGACAGAATCATCTCTTTTCTTGTCAGACACAACATCCCCATCGGTCTCCACGCCAACCTGTCAGAGGGTATTCCAGTATGTCAGAACCTCCAGCAGGTCTCCACACTGATAAACCAGTGTGGATTCTTCCATGGGAAAATGGGAGTCCGTCAGGTCCTGGAGAAAGGTCAACTCCATATGAAACAGGTACACTGCTGCAAAGCCCTTTTCATTCAGACTTAGGATGAAAATCTGCATTAAAATACTATGCAACAGAATAATAAACTCAATATAAAACTGTAGAGTACAATCTCCAAATATACCAGCCTCCAGAGGCGTCACAGGTGGTACAAACTGACAGCAGGCGTGGAATGAAAACGCTGTCTGAATGGGGCTCTGGTCTCTAGCAGACAATCCTGAAGGAGGATGTCAGGTCATCAGTCTGTGGACCTGAACCCCATTGTGATACTGTGGTGGGTCCTGAACAGATCAGTTCAGCTCACAGACCCTCCAATGTGGCTGAAGTAAAGCAGGTCTGTAAAGAGGAGTCACAGTTCACCACAGTGATGTCAGAGACTGATCTCCAGTTTTCAGGAGGGTTTGGTTCAGGTGCTGCTGCTAAAGGTGGGACATCTAGATGTTAAGTTCAAAGTGGTGAATACATTTTCACACTGCTGATTTAGGTATTGGATCATCTTTTTTTCCTTATCAAATAAAATGGTCATTTAAAAAAGTTTTTAAAAAAAGTTTAGTATGAGATACACACAAAAATAGAAGGAACAATACTTTTTCACAGCTCCCTTCTTTTACTCAGTCACCTTCAGTTTCACTGACTGCTGTGTGTAGTCAGGAAGGGTCACTGAGATGTTTCTCTGAGGCAAGAGAAGTTATTTATATAGCAGTTATTCCTAGGACTAGATGATTTTAATCCCTTGGTAGTTACACTATCCTAATGGCGTCTTGGCTTGTGGGAGACTTTGTTGCTTTGTTTGCCTTAATTGCCTGACGGTGGTCCTGTCCTCGGACCCCCATGTCCTTGAGCAGTTTGGCAGCTGATCTGCTCACGAAGCCTCTGCAGCCCACCATCCACGGGGCAGACCCTCGCCTTCCAGCCCTGTCGTTCCGCCTCAGCTGCCAGATCTTCATACTTGAGGCTCTTGCGCTCATAGGCTTCCTCCACAGCATCCTCCCAGGGGACGGTCAGCTCTATGATGTAAACTTTTCACAATGAAGCAGACCATATGACGAGGTCTGGCCTGAGATTTGTTGTAACTTTCTCAGGTGGGAAGCGTAGCCTCTGCCCCAGGTCTGCTAAATGTTTCCAGTCTCTGGCTCCTCCCAGCTGCCCGGTCACTGTGCTTGGTGTGCTTTTTCCTGCCTGTTTTGCACCCTCGTGGACAAACCTCACTGCCGCAGGATTATCTGATGTTTGAGGCAGTGCATTGATTGCCGTACGTCTGGTTTCTAGCACAAAGACAACATTTCAAATGTTGAAACAGAAAAATGTCTGTTTTGGGACTTTTTGACAGCTAGCATGCTTCTGCTGTCTGCCCTGTGATCGTAGTATGTCATACCACAGGTCACTGTGGACCAATCTACTGACATCATCATCATCATCATCACCACCATTATTATTATTATTAGTAGTACTATTACTGTTACTATCATCATTATTAATATTATCATTATTATCAGTGTTGTTAATGTAGTAGTTATTATAAATACTACAAACTGTAATCTCTCTATTATATATATATAATCTATTTTGTTATTGTGGTTGAACATGTCTGTGTCCCTCACTCCCTCTCTCTCTCCACCTATCCTCCTTATCTCTCTCTCCCAATCTTTCTCTCTCTCTATCTCTATCTCTCTCTCCCTAACCAGACAAAGCAGACCTTGGATCTGCTCCAGGTTTCTTCCTGTTAAAGTCAGTTTTTCCTCTCCACTGTCTCCATGTTCTTCTCATGGAGGATTGTTGGGTCTCTGTAGAATAAAGAGTCGGTCTAGACCTGCTCTTTTTGTAAAGTGCCTTTATATAACTGTTGTGATTTGGCGCTATGGAAATAAATTGAATTGAATTGAATTGAATTCTCTTTCTTTTGTTAATAGTGGTTGCAAACAGCCTGTAGGTGTATTATCACCACCCTCTGGTGGTAGAACTGCATTACTGTGAGGCAAAGGTAAAATCAAGGGAAAAACATTTTATGACATTATGATAGTTGTGTATACTAATCGATTTTTTATGATTTAATGACTATTTGAATATTTGTCCATCCCTATTACTAACTTGACTTCTTCCCAGAGTCATAGAGGACTATGATTGGGCCTACTGATGTGGTCCTGGTTGACGCCCACTGATGTTATTATTATTCACAATATTATCATCATTATTGTTCTTATTGTTGTTGTAGTCATTATGCAAATTGCAATCTTTCTATTTTTGCTGTACATGTCTGTGTCCCTGCTCCTCAGTCCCTCTCTCTCTCCAGCCTCTGTCACACAGACATTATGTAACAGTGCTGCTCTGGTGTGGGATTTTAAACAGCGAGCCGGCGGTCCACGAGTAAAAGAGGCGTGTTGTATAACGTGTGTGTGGAGCAGCTCTTTGTAAAGAACGATTAACGTGACAAAGAAATGATCTACCTTCCTGTTTCATGGCGGTTGATCTGAGCAGCGTTGTGCTGTCTCTCCTGTTTGAAGATGTTTTCAGTTGATTTTCTTCTAGAGGCTACTAGCTGCTTTCTAAGTCTTCTGATTTTGGTCACACACATTATACGTCATCAAAACATCATCTAAATCTATCTAGAGGACCTCAACCATAAACTGGGGGGGTCTTTTAAACAGAGCTCTATCAGTGGTTTATTGTCAGCTCTGCAGATCGGTGATGTTTCATCACAGATCAGGATATCGTTTTAGATTTCCTGTCTCGTTTGTCGGCCGTTTATAAGTGAGCAAACGGTTTCAAGTGTTGTTAGAGTCTGTTAATTGTTTCATTTGTCAGTTTTTACTTTAACTGCAGACTCCAATTAGGACATGAATCTGGTGTAAGTTTGAAGTCAAATGCTAAGTTAAATTACTGGTCCTGCAGTCCAGCATGTCCTCACCTACATCTGCAGCTCACTTGATGCTGGATGCTGCTGTACAAGCAGCTGTACCACAGGTAACAACGCTCGCTCTGACCGCACTACTTAGATGAAATGATCACTCAAAAGTTTTTTGTGTTTACTCAGGTTGCCTTTGTTTTATGTCAAATTTAGTTTGAAGATCTGAAACAGTTCAGTATGAGATACACAAAAATACAAGAGATCAGGAACGGGTCTAATACTTTTTCACGGCACTGTACATGACACGGTTGCTACCTCGTGATTGGCCGGTGGATGCAAAGATCACAAAGTTAACCAGTAGTTAGCCCTTAAGAGGGCACAGCATGTCTGAAATACATCATAGTCATCATCCTCAAAGTGACCTTTTGCACTACACTAACCCCCACATGTGTTTTTCCTTCTCAGGTTGAGCTGGAGTTGAGAGCCCAAGTCAGGCTGTTTATGGAGCTGACAGGTCACCTGCCCCACCACGTCGACGGGCACCAACATGTCCATGTACTGCCAGGTAAAACTAATCCAATCAATGAGCTGCATGTGTCCATGAATAGAATCATGGCAGAATAGATAACATTAGATATTAAAAGCATGTATTTGCAGGTTTTGAGTGTGAAATGGATTCTTTGTCTGTGTGTCACACACACTGAATCCCACCATTATAGTCTGTGTCATGGTGGTTTCATTCAAAGCACAAACAAGCATGTCCACACAGCCACGTTGCTGGATAAAGAAATGAATAGTGAGCTGGGCATGACATAAAACACACAAACGTCAGGGTCTCGTGTGACCTCTAACGTGGAGCAGCGCTTTGTAAAGAATGGATGATGACAAAAAAAAGATTTAACTTCCTGTTTCATGGCGGTTGATCTGATCCTCTAATCGGATGATAAGTTGTGCTGTCTCTCCTGTTTGAAGATGTTTTCAGTTGATATCACACATTATACATCGTCAAAACATCACAGCCCCGTCCTGCCTTTACACCTTGTGTTCACACAGATGTGTGATTCGGTGCTGTTACAAACTGACCACCATCTCTCCTTCGTTGTGTTTGTACAGGACGTCGGGGTGGAATAAAGGTGCATCAGTCCTGCCTTGAGTAGGCTGTGAGAATGGGGGTATAGTTGTAGGAGAAAATAGGATAAGGGCTGAACGGGCTTCTTTTTTTTTACCTCACCAAAGGGGGCAGAAAAAAGGACCAATCATTGACTATAAGAATACAGCTGTATGTAACGGCTAGTCTGTCCACATCTCCTCAAACCGCTGGACAGAATTCAATGACATTTCACACATGCGTTGTTGGGGCCCCAAAGGTGTGCATCCCATAATTGGTTTCTTCAGTTTGCTTCTTTTTTTTTTTTACATTTTTGGTGTAATGGCATGTATGGTTTTTATTTTATTTATTTTTTTCACCGTGTCCTACTGTAATTACTTGCTTACTTTGTATTTAATGATGATGTAATTTGTTAGCGATGGATGGATGGATGGAGTGTATATTTAAAGAAACACAATAAATGTGATCAGTTTGATCATTAAATATCATTAAATTGTCTTTCTACTGAATTCAGTTGATTAAGATACATTTTACACAGCATGCTAGCGTTAGTGGAGTTGGGTTGTATATTTATTATTCAGATTTATGACTACTTTTGCATTACCTGGTGCCATGATGAAGACTACATTATGTGGATGAATGAATTCTATGAACCAATACAACCCTGGGCTCAGGTCTTGATGTTGTTGACCGGTCTGTTGCAGAGGTGCGTGAGGTGTTTGCACACGTCCTGTCAGACCTTCAGATTCCATACACGCGTGTTCCAGTGGAGACAGGTTCACACAGCTTCCCCTGGCTGCCCCCACACCTCCAGACATTCCACACACTGGTGGAGAAGGATGCTCTTGATTCTATCCCCGTCTTCACACGCTACGGACTCAGGTCTGTGTGTGTCTGTGTGTGTGTGTGCGTGTGTGTGTGTCTGTGTGTGTGTGTGTCTGTGTGTGTGTGTGTGTGTCTGTGTGTGTGTGTGTGTGTGTGTGTCTGTGTGTGTGTGTGTGTCTGTGTGTCTGTGTGTGTGTCTGTGTGTGTGTGTGTGTGTGTGTGTGTGTGTGTGTGTCTGTGTGTGTGTGTGTGTGTGTGTGTGTGTCTGTGTGTGTGTGTGTGTGTGTGTGTGTGGTGTCTTAAATAATGTTTAGGCCAGATGGATAAACAATGCATATGCATAAAAATCATGTATGCACTATTTTCTCCATATAAACAGGTATTTAAAGAGACACACACATACACACATTTATTGTATTGCTTTTGATGAGCTTATTTTTTATTCTTTTGATTTACATTGTGGACATGACTTTATTTCCATCATGTTCTTTTCATGTCATCCTTCATTGTGAACAACTTTGTAGTCTGTTAAACATTAAATGATCCATTACTAAGCCCACATTCTGAGGTTGACTCATGTCTTGACTCGAGTAGCAAATTTGAGGACTTGAGACCTGCTTGACTAACACTGACTGAAGACTCGACTTGACTTTGACTTGAGACAGATGACCTGAAAAGAGTTCAAGGTGATTCCACACACACACACAGAGAGAGAGAGAGAGAGAGAGAGAGCGATCGACCACTGGGTGAGCTAGATTGACTTTCAGCAAGAGAGAGAGCAGCACACTGTGCTGTCGATTAGTAAGCTTGTCTCAACAGAAACGGTTTTTATGATTTCAAGGAGTCTAAGAAGAAACAAAGACAGAGACGATCACTGAGGCTGGAGTTTTCAGGTCGACCTCCTGTCATGTCGACACTGTTTACTGGGTTCTTTTAGTGTTATAGCAGCTCTGAAATGAAGCTGATACACACATTCTACACAGCTGGAAACTGATGTGATTCTGGCGACTCAGTTTGAAATCTTTTAAGGTATTTATAAAGTATTTATAACAGGGAATTAATTTAGCTGTAGTCTACAATAGAAAGATGTTTCAAACAAGTTTATACGGCATCATCTCCAGTAGGTCTATCTGCAGAGACACAGTAGCTATCAGCAGGGGCGACTCTAGGGTCAGACCTTTAGGGGGCCTCAGCCCCTAATGAGAATGTGACAAACAATGCCTTGTGTTCAACCCCCCAGTTAAATCACAAATTGAATTGTTCTCCTGTTGTTGGCAGTAATGCCATTACCTTACAATATTACTAAATGACTGTAACTTCCAACAATGTTGAACAAGGCACTGGTCATAAAAGTCACAAGTCTGTTTAAATGGAGCAGTAGCAATGTGTGATTAGTTCAGCGGCATCCCATTATGAACATGTACATCTATGACAGAATGTCATCCTGCTGGTGATGAGGAAAATGTGATGGATCCTGGTGGCTCTGCTCTTTAATGCCGACATCATCTGGTCTCCTTCTCACCATTGTGTGCTATGTGACAGTTATGTTAATATGTGTTTTATTTAAGGTTGATCAGTGCCAGCTGCTTTAATGAATGGATGGAGTCCCTCACTGTCTAACAAACACTAACCGGGGTCTGAATCTTTCCATGTCTGCAGGTGGCCTGACGTCTTCCTGGGAGTGACCACCATGGGCCAGAATATGTCCATCCCCAATCTGCAGAGAGCCCTCAGCCATGCCTTGGCTGCGGAGCCGTCAGGCGCTAACGCCAGCAGTGCACCAGACTCTAATCAGCCTATGGTCACAGCAGAGCTCATGGTACACCCAGGTTACCCCAGTCACCCCCAGGAGGGAGGCTGTGGAGAGGGCCCAGATAACTTCTCCCAGTCAGCTGACAGACAACATGAGCTGGACATTCTCAGAGACCCGTCACTACCGGCCCTCCTCAGCCAGCAGGGAGTACATGTCTGTGCATTCAAAGACCTCTAAGTACTAAGTACATTTAGGTGTAGTGTAGAGGGCCAAAGTGATACTCAGGTTATGTTCCAGGAGTAAAAAAACACGTGAAGTCTCATTGACATTTTTAATTGCTATAAATAGGGTTTGGGTTTATGTTATTGACGGATAGAAGTCTCTCAGGTGCGACCTATGAGAATGGAGATGCTCCCAAATGGTACATTTTATTTTTATGCCCCCGCCAAAGCGGGTATATTCTCCACCGGGATCATACGGGTACTTTGACCTACTTCCAGACTTTGTCAAGACGTGTCGGTGAAAATAATGCCCCAGTAGACAGTCATTAAGTAATACACCTATAAGATGTTTACCAACCACTGTAAAAGTCACACAGCCATGTCTCAGAGCTGTGAAGTTGTGTATTGTTGTTCACACAACTTTAAACAAGAGGAAAAGTATTGTTTTTTAAAAACTTTTCCACATAGAAATCGTTCCCCAGACCACAGGAATCGATGGCTGGCAGCTGTCAATTCTGAAAATACTCTAAAGTAACGTATAAACTGGTCTGCAAAACTTATAAAAACACACACCGAACCCAGTAACCAATCAACATGGACCTTTTTTGTCATCACAGCGAACTTTAATAAGACCTGAAGGATTATAAGGAAACCTGAGGTCCTTTTTATAACATGCAGCCAACGAGGTATATGTTTGTTTATTTGTATTTTACTTTGGGCATGCTATTGTTTGTTTATACTATGTCAACATGATTCAAGCTAAGCTATACTTTATTGTCCCCGTGGGGAAATTCTTTCTCTTTCTTTGACCCATCCCTGAGGAGCTGTGGGCTGTCTTTACGGTGCCCAGGGAGCAGATTGGGGTTCAGTATCTTTGCTCAAGGATACTTTAATTTATAGACTTGCAGGGCCTGGGGATCGAACCACCAACCTTTGTAAAGACGGTGAACGAATGAATGAAAATGTAGCAACAAAACGCTTTGTTTTCACTGACAATGAAGGCGGGTTATACTGTGAAGCACCAATGGCGTGTCACTCCGGGCGAGAAGGGGCGGTCCCTCCAGGATGTCACGATGTCGCAATCCCAACAATTAATGCAAATTCAGCCAATCCCTGTGAATCCCTGCAAAACTTTGCAATTTTATCCAATCACCACAACTTATTTGCAACCTCTGACCAATCATCGTAGTTTGCCGTGAGTTTCACCAATCATAGGAATCTCACACATTGCGTCATACTTGTACACCAAACTCACTTCCTTGTTTGTGGTCGTGTCTATGTAGACGTGAATGTCTCACATTTACTTACAGAAGTGACAGCTAAAGATGGTGTGAGGTGATTCACTGATGTTCTACATGAAAGCAGGGGTTCATTTTGTACTGTAGGCAACGTGGTGGTGGGACAGAAACAAAAGTCGTCGACTGACAAACAAACACACCTGGAGAACCAAATCATCATGACAGAGGCTGCTGCATCAGATCTATTGATGCTGAAAGAATCAACATGAGTCTGATTAAATGGGCGTGGTTAGTGATGATGTCAGGGTCGTATAAATAAAGTGGACTGTGTGTGTGAGAGAGAGAGAGTGAGGCAGATGGGTGCGAGAGAAAATACTTGTAAAATTAAACACATGCAAATAAGACATAAAACATATCTTGTAAAGCATTGGACTGGGGGAATTTTTTCATCAATTGTGATTGCATATCTCATATATATATATAATACATTTTAGTTTAAGGGATTAGAAACTTTATTTCAACTTTGATTACTTCCATTCACAGGTAAAGAATGTATTCAGTGTAAATGAGCATTATGTAGAAAGGAGGTGTGCTGATGTGTGAGAGCTAACCTGATTGGCTATCGCTCCTGTTGATCAGGTGGTGCCTTGCATGGTAGACAGTATCAGTATCTATGTCATATTTGGCCTGGTTTTAGCACACTGACGATGCAGAGCTGAACACAGGTCCAGACATATACAGTAGTATAGAATATTTATGACTACTGTAACCTACAAACTGGAATGTTCTGTTTGTTTTACCCACTGATGCTATTAGTTTATTAATGTCTTATTATAGTCAGATTTAGTTATTGTAGTTGTTATACAATACTTTTGTTATAGATACCAATATTTCTATTATTATAGCAGGTATCGACAGAGAGCCACCCACCCATTGTTTTTCCTTGCCACTGTTAAAATGGGAGCTTATGGGGCACTCAGGACCTCCTTTCGCCTCCTTCAGTCTGTTTGCTTCCATAAGAACATGGGTGGAACACAGATTCTCCTACGTTCCTGTAAATGAAATTTGTGAGGTGAAAATTGTGGAACTGTGCACAAGTTAGTTTTTAAAGAGAGTTAAAAAGAGATTTTTAAACCATGTTCAGCTCCTCTCCACTCTTATTGATGATGTCACCCACCCTAACTCTAAACCAGTCCAGTACACACGAAGGCTAAGGACTGCATGATAATTAAAACCCTGTGTAAAAACTATGAATTATATGAACAGATAACTTGGAGATAACATCCCACTGATTTAAGCAGATTGCTTTAGTTCATTGTAGGGTCTGTGAGCTTCACTCATCTCTTCAGGTCCCACCACAGCATCTCAATGGGGTTCAGGTCCACAGACTGATGACCTGACATCCTCCTTCAGGATTTTCTGCTAGAGACCAGAATTCATGTTTCCCTCAGTTATAACAAGTCATCCTGGTCCTGAAGCAGCAGAGCATCTCCACAACATCACACTGACTCCTCCATGTTTGACCGTAGGTATAATGTTCTTTAGTGGACCGCTGTGATTGGTTGACACAGAGGTAACGGGACCCCTGTCTTCAAGCAGTCCAACTTCAGACTCATCAGTCCATAAAAATCTTCTCCCAAAGCTCTAAAGTGTGTAAATCCAGATAACCCTTAATGTTCTTCTGGAGCAGCAGTGGCTTTTGCCCCACTGGGTGACATTTGAGCCGAGTGTCTTTGGAACAGTGGAGCCATGACCTCTGACCTTTAATGAGGGGACAGAGGTCTGCAGCTCATTGGATGTTGTCTTTGGATCTTTAGTGTCTTCCTAAATGAACCTTCTCCGTGCTGTTAGAGGGATTTTGGAAGGTGGTCCACTTCTGTGAAGGGTCACTATTGGTCCAGGTCTTCTGTGTTTGTAGATGATGAGTCTCACTGTGGATCTGTGGAGGCCCAGAGCCTTAGAAACAGCTTTGTAAACCTTCTCAGACTGATGGATTTAATCACCTTCTTCCTCATCCCTGTAGATGTTGTCATAGTGTCCTACTGGTGAGACAACTTCCTTCTAATAGTGATGATGTCATTGATCAGTTCTGGGTTAGTCTGGTCCAGCTGCAGTCTGGTAGTTTTCTGGATTTAGTTTCTAAGGGGGTGAATATGTTTTCACTCTGGTGATTTAGGTGCTGGATAACCTTTTTGACCTATTAAATAAAATTATCATTTAAAACTTGTATTTTGTGTTTACTCAGGTTGTCTTTGTTTCATGTTAAATTTAGTTTGAAGATCCGACACAGTTTAGTATGAGATGCACATAGAAATGCAAGAAATCAGGAGAGGGTCAAATACTTTTTCACAGTCAATATAAAGGAACGTGAAGAGGTTGAAGATGTTTGGGTTAGAAAGGTTTCCTAAATGACTTCCAGTCTGTGAGCCTCAGAGATACTGCAGCTGAATATTCTGAAAAGATTTAATGGAATTTGAGTTGAATAATAGAATGTATGGAAGATGTGGGGCATTCTGAGAAAGAGACACCCAGAGCAGAAGCAGAGAAGAGTTTCAAGTAGTTACTAATCCCTGTGGACACGAGGCAGGAAGACAACTAAGCTGTTGTGGGAACCAGTCCACCTGAAACTGAAAAATATGATTCATCAATCACTCAAAGTCAACCCAAACTGCAATTGCTGATGAAATATGCATTACATCAGCAGCTTTCTTCTTCTTCTGTCTTAGCCTGTCACAGTGGGACAATCTGGGCTAAAGAAATACATGAGCAGCCAAACAAGTGGATTATTCTCATTCACACAAAGGACCATTAATAACTTCATAGGAATGCTGCGTTGACACTTTGATAATATTACAGGTTTAGGTGAGTGGTTCACTTTCCTTATGAGCTGACTGGAACCAGCCTGATCCATTGGTGGACTCATAACCAGCAGGTTATGGTCACCAGTGGACACACTGGCTGAGTGTTTCCTGTGGGGCGCCGTACCTGCCTAGTGTCACAGACTGATGAGGATGTAACCAGGTACGGCTCGACCCCAGTATGAGGGGAGAAAAGACAGCAGTAATCTGATTTTAGATGAATCATCAATGTTTCTATGTTAAAAAATGTGGAAGGAGTCGAGCACCTAAAGTAATAAAAATAAAACATCTTACTTACAGCTTTTACCTTCAAATGATCATTTCTTTGCAGAGCAATGCTTGTGAATGCTTCCAGTATTCACACTGTTCAAGATAATAAATAGCGACAATACCAGTAACACCAGCTAGAAGCATATTCCTCTGCTAGGGCCCTACGTCTGCCACCACAATGGCTGCCCTCAGGTTCTCAGTGTGCAAGCCAAAGCAACCCTGTATCCAATCCCACATTGAGTGGCTGGCTCTTTGAGACACTATTCCACCCAGTTTCATGGAAACCTGTCAGAAAGTTTAAGAGGAATTGAAAAGTGACCAAAGAGAAAAACAAAAATCATGAATCTACCTCATCTGGATCCACTCTGAAATGCAATGGATTCACCTCAGCCTCATGTCCAACCCTTCCACCAAGGTCCATGAAAATCTGTCCAGTAGGTATTGTGTGACCTCCTCAGCAGAGGTCAGTATTATGAGGAACAGTCAGTGTGCTTTGCACAGCCAGGTCTAATTAAAAGCACTGTTTTCAGCATACACACTAATAACACACAGTGAAGATAAGTGTGATTCATTAGAAATGGATGTGGTGAATTTTAATATTTACAGTAATAGTGTGTTGGCACAGCTGAGTGAAAGAAGACAAAGGGTCATCAGTTTCATCACACGGCTTCCATATGGTGGAGGAACACTTCCAGTTATTAGTTGAAGCTTAACACTAAAATGGTCCAAGTCCCACATTTAACAGGTTTTATGTTCAATTTAAGGATAGTCTGAAAGATGATCAGCATGTAAATCAGTGCTTCATGTAAGGAGTCTGTAGGAAATGGGTTTGAATGTGGAGGACATCAACCAAACAATATGTTGAACAGGAAACAAAAATCCTTAAAGGTCATGTGACTCAACCATTAATGTCTCTGTCAGAGTAACTGTATTCATGATGACATTAAGTACCATACCTTTGTAATGTTTACTAATTATATGGCATTAAATTCACTTAAAGTTGATTTCTGCCAAATTATTTATCAAAATATGTTGATGGGGTTGGATTAGTTCTGCTTCTGTTCATAAAAAATCCAAAGATGTGCAACATCCACTGACTACCAGGAGACAGTGAGGCCATGTGGCTAGCCATCTTTATTATGAAACAGTATTGGGACCAGATCAAACAGTTATTACATGGTGGTTTATTGGCCACTGCAGTCCCTTTCCATGTCGTGACCCATCCCCAGACAGCCAACCTTTTCCCAGTTGCCCTCAAGGTGCTTGCTTCTAGGACTGCCACCAGGAGCTGAGCTTCAATCCAGCTGAGTCCATCCTTCTCCAGCTTCTCCTCCCTCCCTCCCTCCTGACGAGTTAGGTCCCAATCAGCCAGACGGCTGACAGTCAACTTGATGCTGAAATATGTCTCAGTGTGGTGGAGGGCTCCGTTTCCAGTATGATAGGTGGTTATACTGGGGTGCCCAATCGTAAGAGAAGAGATATGTGGGCAAGATTCAAATATCCAAGATTGTTCTTCCCACCTGCCTTATTTTCTATTTCAAGTGCCAATCAAAACGATTTAAAGTGGAGAAATCAAATGACCATTAATAACGAAATAAAAATCACAACAGCCTTTTGTCATGCAGGAAACTGTTTTAACAGCTGTGCCTGAGTGCAATTCATCTGTGTGGCAAAAACCCAACAATGAGGATAGAGCTCACCAGTCTGTCTTTAAGGGTCTGTTGATGACAACTACATGTTTGAAACCAATTGTTTTTACTTTAACACTCTAGAATGGTCTGCAGCATTATTAGCACCGACAGTCCAATTCAAGAACGGCCTGCCATTGTTTCAACTCGGTGGGTTCCAAACTGTGGGGGAGGGAATGTGACAGGGACTGTCCCAGAGTAGTCTAGAAGCAGTGGAGGTGAGTAAGGGAGATGTTTCTGTCAGCACACACCTCCAGGTCCTATCGACCGCTTTTCTTCTTTCTGACGCTTGTTCAGTTGTAAGAGTGTTGACGATGGGAAAAGACAAAGAGTATTAAACCAGTTTTCCTTCCCACTCTGCAAAAAAAACTTTCAGAAAACTGTCTAAATGAGATCTATTGAACACAACAGTTGTTTAATGGACACATTACAGAGTACTTCACCTAACTCGTCATCTAAAACATGATTTTCCATAGCTTTTCTTTTTCCATTTTTCAAATTAAGAAAACAGTAGAAAGTTAGAAATGGTTTGGAGACTTATGGCTGAGGAGAAGGAGGAAGAGGAATGGGAGGAAGCTGTCTGATCCACAGAGAGTCCTGGATGGGGAGGGAGGCGGAGGCTGCTTCACCCTTTGCCTGACTTTAGCTGGGTGGCTCCTGGGCTGCGAGGAGGGTGGGGGAGAGGGTGGGTGGGGGAGAGGGTGGGTGGGGGGAGCGAGGAAGGTGGTGAGGTGTGGGGGACAGCAGGGAGATGAGAGAAAGATCGCTATTTGGTCGACAGGTGAGATAGGAGGGGAGGAAAAGGACGAGAAAGAGACAGAGGGCTACTCGCTCATAAGGTGATCAGTCCGATGGCCGCTTTTCACCATGTTTCTTTGTAAACTCTTCAGCGTTCTTCAAGAATTTTTTTCGGTCTTTTGAGTATTCTTCTGCTAGGTCTGCCCTCAGGGGATGCTCCGGCTGTGGGTCGTTCACCAGTGCAATGAGAGACTGAATTACTGCAAGACAAACAGTCAAGAAATCCAGTCAGAAAAAGTAATGTGCATACAAACGGACAATGCTAACCATATATGCTCCATTTGTCTGGCATTAAAAGTTCCCTGTGGAGCTGCCATTGAAGGCCCCCCTCAGCCCCCTGACTCTCCTCCATGTCAGGGAGAGTGCTATGAGCTGCCATGTTCAGTGTTCAGTGCTGTAGCCAGGCTGACAGTCGTAGCTGTTTAGAGCCTTCTATTCCTACAGTATAACCCTCAATAGTGATCACTGATTTTTTTTTCTACTAAATTTATCACCTCCTGCTCTCAACTGGAACTGATTTACCTTCAGACACTGGAAACTTCAACTTGACGTATAGTCAACAAAAATATAGACACAACATGTTTGTTCCTGCTCCCATTTCTCATGAGATGAAGTCAAAGATGTCAGACTTTTATCTCTGACCACTAAAGGGTTATTCCCCTCAAATCTGGTTCACATCCGTCTTAGTTAGCATTTGGCCTCGATGGAGATAATCCATCCACCTGACAGGTGTAGCGTATCAAGATGCTGATTGGACAACATGATTATTACACAGGTGTGTGTTGGGATGGTCACAATAAAAGGCTGCTCTAAAATGTACACCAATGACCAGAGCAGATACAGATTAATTTGAAGACCAGTCAGTAGCTGGGAACATCTGCCTGCTGCAGTGCAACACATCTCCTTCACATGAAGTTGATCAGGTAGTTATTATGGGATGTTGGTCCTCTCCTCTTCCATGGCTATGTTAAGTTGCAGGATATTTGCAGGCGCAGGAACACGCTCATGAAAAATGGGAGCAGAAATTGAAGTGTTGCGTTTACATTTTTGATGAATCTGGATATATATCGATATATACATATATAATCTGGATGTATACGATACATATATATCGTATATCTGGACACTCCACTTATGTATGAAAGCAGATACATCCGTTTAAAACGGTACGTCCGTCAATGCCCACATACTTCCATGCATCCAAAATCCAAATTTTGGGACACACTTTCAATTTCAATTTCAATTTCAATTTCCTGTATATATTTACTGTATATATATACACGTATATATATACATATATACACGTATATATATACACATATACACGTATATATATACACATATACACATATATATATACACATATACATATATACACATATACATATATACACGTATATATATACATATATACACGTATATATATACACGTATATATATGTATATATACGTGTATATATACGTATATATATACATATATACGTATATATATACATATATACATATATATATACGTATATATATACATAAACATATATATACATAAACATATATATATACGTATATATATACGTATATATACACGTATATATACATATATATACGTATATATATATATATATACATATACATATACGTATATATATACGTATATATACATATATATACGTATATATATATATATATACATATACATATACGTATATATACACGTACATATACATATATATATGTATATATATATATACATATACGTATATATATACATATACGTATATATATATATATATACACGTATATATACACATATACGTATATATATATATACGTATATATACGTATATATATACACATACGTATATATATACGTATATATACATACATATATATACACGTATATATATACATATACGTATATATATGTGTATATATACGTATATATATATACACGTATATATATACATGTATGTACGTATATATATATATATATACGTATATATGTATATATATTGATCAATCTTCATTTGTTTACCACTTTTCATAGAGTGTAATACAAAGTGCTTTACCAAAACCAACCCCCAATACTCATACTCCCTTTTACACATACACACACAATAGTAGGATATTAAAACAATCCAGAGAATAAAAACAATAGAATAAAAGGATATACTTAGTAATAAAACTTGTATGTATAAATAAATTGACAAATAAATTAATGAAATGATACTAGTCAATTAATTAAAAAAGATTCCATTAAAAGCCAGAATAAAATGGTGGGTCTTGATTTCGCTTTTAAAGACATAACACCCTCAGCAGTGCTCAGTCCT